>CATIWF010213163.1:0-44142 GCA_949630135.1 Balakata baccata
AAAGACCCCAAAAGACAGAAAATAGATAAAGAAAAATTTTTAGGAGAAGAAAAATTTTTGGAGACAACAAGAAAATTAAAGAGTTTGATTTTCTTCTCATATGAACATACACCATTGCTAGCACTTTGAGGTATGTTCAAGCTATCTCTCTAGTGGTTTCATCCTCTCATCTTCGCGTGGATATTGTTAGAGACAATCCTAGATTGAATTGTTGTGGTTTGCTATAATCCAACAAGGTGAGAAGTTGAAGAAAAATCAAGAAATTATAAAGGTATAAATTCTGAATTTTCTTTGGTTGAATTAGTTTTAATTGGCACATGAAAATCCTTTAATTCGGGTTTTGTAAATTTTATTTTCCGCTGCGTTATATGTATATGATACATGATCAAAACCCTTCATCTAGTACATGTATCAAAGGCAAATATCATATCTTTATAATAAATTATAAATCAAAGCAACCGGAATAGAACCTTCAAGCATTTGGTAATTATGAGTTTTGATTTGTAAAACTAAAGATTTTAAGATATTTTTATCATTTAAAGAAATAAAAAAGTTTGGATAACAATCAAAAGATATAGGACCCATACATAGACTGGATTCAACAGAACTTAATAAAGAATTTTCAAAATTTGTGAATTTAGTATCTCTAAAAACGGCAATAATAGAAGTATTTAAGCCTTCTTTGGTTAAAGGTTTATTACCTATTTTGACTAATCATATATGAATATATTTATATTTTCTATCTATGTATTTTTTTCAAGAATTTTTGACTAAGTAACTAGATAGCCCAAAAGGTTTAGATAATTATATGTCTTGTTCTTCAGTTTTGATAGTAAAATCAGTTCTAAAGAGTTAGTATTTAGAGGTTTTATAAATTTTATCTCTATTTATTTTTAGTATTTTCTAATTATCTATTCCTTTTTCAAAATCTTCTATTATAATTTTTTCACTATTTACTATCTTTCTAGAATCATTAGAAGAGGTAGAAGCAGAGATAGAAAATGTAGTTCTACAGAAAATGGAATCCATTACTATAATATTTTTTTATTAAATATGTCCCTATTTTTTATTATATATATATATATATATATATAAAGGAGTTCATAATTAAAATTAGTTAAGAACTTAATATTTGTGGTCAACTATTAATTTTCTTGCAATATACAATATAATTTAAACTAAGTCTTGCAATCAATATAAAAATAATTCTTTTTTAATATTGAAAATATTTTTAATAAAATCAGGGCATATAAATTGGGGTTGAAAATCCTTTGATGGAGAGATCTATGCAGAATAAATATAAGATCTCATCCCATGATCTAAAACATGCATCTTATAACACATAAATGAGTTTAATTAGTATAAAGAGAAGGAAGAGAACTTGATTTAGCTAATTTCATTGTTAAAAGAACGATCTGAGAAGGTTTACACTAAGATCTTTTCTCGTTTTCTATTTTAGAATGATGTAATTTTATTTTCCCTTATTATTTTTGTATCCTCTATTTAGCTTTATATAGAGGTGAAATAATCACACAAGTTAGCAACAAAAAAAGAGAATTTGATTTAGCTGATTTCATTGTTAAAAGAACAGTATGAGAAGGTTTACACTAAGATCTTCTCTTGTTTTCTACTTTAAAATGATGTAATTTTGTTTTCCTTATCATTTTTGTATCCTCTATTTAGCCTTATATAGAGGTAAAATAATCACACAAGTTAGAAACAAAAGAGACTTAACCCATATTTATATAATAATAATAATGGGTTATCCATCATACTCATATTATTATTCGGTCCATATTAATTTGTCCATACTTAATTAATTAATGAAATTTTGCCTAAATAAAGAATTGATAAGATTCTTAAGGTCATTTATTTGTAATATATTTTTATTTCTCAATTAATAAAACTCATAACCAATTAGATATAAAATATATAATATTCTCTTATTTGGACTAATTAATTGAGAATCTATTACAAAAGACTTCTCACCATTCAATTCAATAAATTCATTAGCAAATAATCATGGCATAAACCACATTATTCAGAATATAACACCTTCCACAGTTACATATACCAATAATCCTACCAATCATAAGCACAATGTGGTAATATGAAAAAATTAGTCAACACTTACTTTATAATCAAACTTTATGTGTTGATTTTTTTATTAGTCAATGATTTCTTATCTTTATGCAATATAGGTACATATAAAAAATCTTTTATGACTTCAAATGAAGTCTGTATATGTTTTAAAAACTTTATATCTCAAGATATTTTATGTATCACAAGATATGCAACAAATGCTATAAACTTTAATTGTCTCAGCCTTTGCTTAAGATGACACTTATCTTAAGACTTTAAAACTATCAAATCTGACAAATAGATAACTCATAATATCTTCCAATGAAGATATAACTTTAAAATATTTTCTCAATGAAAATGTAGCCTTATATATTTTCTCATGAAAATAAAGCATCAAATATTTTCCAATGAAATTAAAATAAAAATAAATCATCAAATATTTTCCAATGAAAATATACAAACGTTTGATGATTATCAATTCCATAATGTATATTATACCAATACATAAAGTACAAAACAGAAATATATAGAGCATTATGAAGACTCTCACTAATCTAAGGTATCAAAAGACAACTTTAGACCCATACTCATAACATGTTTCTGATAAATATTGGGTTGAACTCCTATGGTAATCGGATCAACTATGATATCATTAGTACTGATATGCTCTACAACAATATCACCCTTCTTCACTAGCTCTTTTAATATCAAATATTTGACTTTTATATGCTTAGACCCTATGATATTCTCGTTATTCTTCACAAACAACACAACTAACAAATTATTACAATACAACCTTATGGACCTATTAATGGAATCAATAGTTGACATTTTAGCAATGAGATTTCATAGCCAAACAACTTGCATGGCTGCACCATAATATGCTACAAACTTAACCAACATTGTGGAAGGCGAAACTAAAGATTGTTTAACACTTTTCTAAAATACAGCCTCACCGCCCAGCATAAAAACATACCCTGATGTAGATTTTCTATCATCTGAGCAACTAGAAATTTTGAATATGTATAGCTAGTTAGCTCAAGATTTGCAACCTTTCTGTATGTTAGGATGTAATCTTTAGTCTCCTTAAGATATCTCAAAACTCTTTTAGCTGCAGTCTAATGGTCTATTCTAGGATTAGATTTATATCTATCTAGAATATCAACTATAAATGCAATGTCCGGTCTAGTCCACACTTGAGTATACATCAAGCTTCCTACATCACCAGCATATGACACTGTTTTCATTGATTTTCTCTCATCTTAGGAAACTGTGCTAGATTCAATTTATCACTTTTAGCAATTGACACATCTCAAGACTTGCAATCTTACATATTGAATCTCTTCAATATCTGCTTAAAGTATGCTTGCCGAGAGAGACCTAAAAAGTTTTGAGATATGTCCCTATGGATTGTAATTCCAAGGACAAAAGATGCTTTTCCAAAATCTTTCATATCAAAATGTTTAGATAATAACTATTTTATCTTATGGAGTGTTCTTAAATCATTACTTGCAAGCAAAATATCATAACATACAACAATCGAAATATATATTTGTTTCAATTGATCTTGAGATATATGCATCTATCAACCTTACTTTCAACAAATCCCAAAGAGGTAATTACATCATCAAACTTATAGGTACCACTGTTGTGAGGCTTGTTTTGAGGCTTGTTTCAAACTATAAATAGACTTTTTAAGTCTACACATAGGATGATTTTTACCATCTTCCTAAAATCTTTTAGGTTGTTCCATATAGACCTCTTCACTTAAATCTCTATTTAGGAATGCAGTTTTAACATCCATCTAATATAACTCCAAACTAGTGCCATAAGTACTCTAAATATATCCTTCGAGGATATAGGAAAAAAAGTTTCATTATAATCAATTCCTCCTTTCTATATAAATCATTTGGTAACTAATCTGGATTTGAACCTCTCTATATTTCCTTTGGAGACTTTATAGGTCTTATAAATCCATTTATAACCAATAGGTCTACAACCTTTAGGTAATTCAACAAGCTCCCACAAGCCATTACAATTCATAGATTACGTTTCATCTCACATTGCTTTCCACCATAGATCTGATTGGGAACTAGAAACAACTTCCTCAAATGATGTAGGATCATATATATGACCAATGTCATACATACACTCACCTAAATAGACCATATAATTAGGAAAAATAGCAGATTTCCTATCCTTGATTGACCTCCAAAAAGGAACCTGTGCAACTGCATCCTGTGATGATGAAGCCTCATTTAATTGTATAGGCTCATTCCGTACTAGATTAATCACATGTGTATAATCTAACATTGTAGGTTGTCTGGGTATAGGAATATCTATGACCTCAGTCTATTGTTCATGTCTTGTGATCTTAGAGGGACCACAGTCTATTGTTCATGTCAGCTATATTAAACTTTAAAAATTTAGCTGTATGTGATTCCACAATTCTCGAACCCCTTTTTCTACAATAAAATTTGTAGCTTTTAAAATGATTTGGGTATCTTATAAAATAGCAACCAATAGATCTAGATTGCATTTTACTTTTCATAGGATTATAAAGGCGTACCTTAAAAGGACAACCCCAAACACTCAGGTGACTTATGCTAGGTTTTCTATTGGTCCACAACTCAAACAACATTCTAGCCAGAGACTTACTAGAGACTTTATTGAGGAGATATAATATCATTTTGATGGTCGCAACCTACAAGAAGTCTGAGAGATTAGACCTTGATATCGTGCTCCTTGTTATTTCATTTAAGGTGTGATTCTGCCTTTCAGCCATGCCATTATGTTCAAGACTACCTTGCATAGTGAACTGAGCCAGTATTCCACAATTTTGTAAGGATTTGGCAAAATGATCTTTTATTTGTCATATTACACCATATTTCCTATAATACTCTCTATCTCGATTAGATCTAACAATCTTGATAAATTTTTCCAATTGTTTCTCGATTTCAGTCTTAAAAATCTTGAATTTATCAAAAGATTCAGACTTTTCTTTAATCAAGTACATATATCCATATCAGAAAAATTATCAATGAATGTTATGAAATATTTGTTATTGCATAATGTGGGTGAATATGGTCCGCATATATCTGTATAGATTATCTCTAAGAGATTTGAACTTCAGATATATCCTTTTTTCTTAATTTTGGTTAGTTCACCCTATAACAGTCAGTACATGTTTTTAGGTCACTGAAGTCAAAAGGTATGGAGGATATTATCCTTGATTTAGCCTTTCTATCCTTTCTCTAGAAATATGGCCAAGCCTTTTATGCCAAAAGATGGGAGACTTTTCTTTATTAGAGGTCTTTTAGCAATATGTTCAACATTACAAGAGTGGAGTAAATTTCATTTGAACTCAAACAAACTTGATACAAACCATATGATAAAAAGTGAGAGTTATATTTACAACTTCATCCTTAAATGCAAAAGCATAGCCAATTTTGTCTAGTTTAGAAATTGATATCAAGTTTCGTCTAAAAAACGGTATGTGCAAAATATTTGTTAAAAAGAGTTAAAAGCTAGTGTCTAGGTTAAACAACACTTCCAATAAAAAGTACTTCCACTATATCATTGTGCCAATCGTAAGCACTAACTCCTCTTAATTTAGCTTTCTCTTATTTATGAATTCTTGCAATGTGAAAGCAACATGCTTAGTTGATCCATAATCAAGCCACCAAGAACTAGATGTGGCATCATCTAAATTAGATTCATAATCAACAAGATCAAATGAGTTACTTGTAAGCCCACATTTCTCTAACCAAGCTTTATATTTGAGATATTCAGCTTTCTTATGGCCTTTTTTTTTTTTTTTGCAAAAGAAACATTTAAGTTCCTCTTTCACAAAGTTTTTATTACCACCCACAATAATAGAGATGGAACACTCTTTATTATGACTTTGAACATAACTAGAATCACAGGTCTTAGCTTTCTTATCTTCTTTTTTGCCTTTTCATTGAGGATTGGATACAAGAAACATGGTACTAAACTGTCCTGCCTTTAGCTTCTTTTCCTCAGCTACACAAATGTCAATAAAAGCATTAATTGTCTATGAATCCTCCCTCGAGTTATAAGCTATGACTAGTATCCCAAACTCTGGTGGTAGAGAGAAAAGTATATCAAGGCTTCGAAGCCTATTTTGTACACGGATTATCACTAAAATGTACTCTCTAACATCTTCTACTCCGTTATATTCCATTGAGTATAATTGCTTTAGAAGGGTACCAATCTCAGCATTGATAGACATCTTATAACGCTTAGATACCATAGTAAGACTCTTTTGCTATATGAGTCGCAAACTGCACAATAAAAGCTCTAGAATTTATCTTTTAGTAGTCAAATAGTACACAAGGTTCATTTTTATGCTAGATTGAATGTAATTCTTTTCCACATTAGTACTTTTAGTAATTAATTCAGCTGGTTTAGGAGTAGTTATGACAAGATCAATATCTACTAACTCCATAACTAATTCAACATCTCTCTTCCACATCTTAAAATTAGAGCCAGTTAACATCTCTATGGTCAAAGTATTGTTGTTGACCAAGAAGGTAATTGAAAAAATCAACTATGTAATTCTTTAGTTCAATACAATAGTAATACTCAAAGCCATAAAAGAGTATTAATCCAAAGAATTCTAATACATCATTATATAAATACCTTTGAGCAGAATATATAACATGCAATAGTAAATTCTTCATATATAAGCACGATCTAGGAATTTATCCAGTATTTATAAATTTACCACATTTGGGTGTATATATAGCTTATATCAGTTCATTCCCAATCATATGTCTTATATTTTTCATCTCCAAATTTAATTTATAACAAATATCTTTGGGCTGAATAATTATAAATTAAATATGAAACATTCCTAAAACGTATAAGACCAAATATTTCTTAAAATCTCAGCTAAAAATGCGCTTTGTCAACAATATTTTAACTAATTTAAAAAAAAAACTCTCATACTGGGATATACATTATTTATTGTCTCAAAAATAAACTTAATAATAATTTTTCAATCCTTATAGATATGCGCTAGATGTCTTGAAAAATTAATTTCCATAATTCAATTAATTACATTATCAATTTTACCCGGGAAAAATTATTTATTCAGATGTGACAATTTTATGCCTTATGCATCAATTAAAAATTATAAAATAACAATTTATGTCGAAAAATGTCACAATTTTTTTCCACATATAGCTTTTAAAATTAAATTAGAATTTTTTAAATTAATTCTAGATGAAATTGGGTAAAAAATAGCCTTAGGGTGAAAAACAATTAATTAGGGACCTAATTGCAAGAAACAAAAAATTCAGGGGCAAAAGTATACAAATTGCAGAAAATGGGGCAGAAAGGGTCTATGTACAACATGCGCCTAACAAGTTGTCTAACAGCTGATGACGGGCCCAAGAGTGTACGCACCAAACTGTCTCCTTCTGTCGACAGCACGAGCAACACTCATGGCCCTGATGCGTGCAACGAACTAGCCTTCCTCCTCAGCTCGATTATTGCGTTTTTCTGCAATTTTTCTTCCAATTTTCTCTCAAATTGCAATTTTCACTACAAAACCCAATTTTTTTCAACTTTTCACTTTACATGAACTGCAAACACATATAATCTAATTTTTATTAACAAAAATTCTTGAAAATCAATAAAATTAAAGAAATTAAGCATGTGATAACTAAATTAAAAATTCCTCAAAACTTTAATTAAACTCAATTTTTCTCCTCAATCTTATAAGAAAAACATAGATTCGGTTATAAAAACATATAATTAGACTCTGATACCTCTTGATAGAGAGATCTATGCGGAATAAATAGAGAATCTCATTCCAAGATCTAAAATATGCATCTTATAACACAAAAACGAATTTAATTAGTATAAAGATGAAGAAGAGAACCTGATTTGGCTGATTTCATCGTCAAATTAACGATTCGCGAAGGTTTGCATTAAGATCTTCTCTCATTTCCTAATTTAGAATGAAGAAATTATGTTTTCCCTTATCATTTCCTTATCCTCTATTTAGCTTATATGTGAGATAATCATACAAGTTAGCAACAAGAGAGACATAGCCCACATTTATATAATAATCATAAGTTATCTATTGTACCCACATTATTATTCGGCCCATATTAATTTATCTATACTTAATTAATTAATAAAGTTTTGCCTTAAAAAAAATTGATAAGATTTATAAAACCCTTTATTTGTAATATCTCTTTATTTCTAAATTAATAAAACCCACAACCAATTAGATATAAAATATCTAACAACCTTGTCCCTATATGGTGTCGGAACGGGGACTAAAAATTTTTTACTATCGAGAATGAGGCAAGATCGGGGGCATGGTAAAATTTTTGAGAGTGAGAAAGAGATTATGAAATATGCCATCCCATAGCTACTCATACAATTAGTCAATTTATAATAAGAAAATTTTTATGGACCTATTAATTGCCCCAAAGCTCAAACTTTGGGCTTAAAGTGGTCATATCCTTAGGGAAATTTTTCATAAATACAAAAAAAAAAAATTACAATTTTACCTTTCATTAATGTTTTTTTTTTCAGTTTTACCGAAAATACTTTCAACAATTATACCAGTATCTAAATATCAAAATTACCTAAATATATGCCTAGCTGGTATATCTCCTGCATACATTCAGTATATCTTAAGGATATCTTGGTTCAATTTTCACCAAAAACTAACAAAAAACAAGAACAGTTAAATCATTAAAGAAGAAGAATATAATTAAATAAAAATTCAAAACATTGCAAAAATCTCAAATAAATAGTTGGGTATACTTTTCGGAATACTTTGGGGATATCTTGGGTATACCTGAGGAATTCCTTATAAATTCCTAAGGAATATCTTGAGAATATCTTGAGGATACTTTGGGAATACCTTGAGAATTCTTAAGGAATTCCATGGGAGGAATTTTCTGGGAATATTTTGGGTATACATTAGGGATACTTCGGTATACCATTGAGAATTCCATAAAAATACATCGGGTATAATTTGGAGATATTTTGGATATATATTGGAAATTTCTTGAGAATTCTTTAAAAGGAATTCTTGGAAATATACTGGTATATCTAGGGATATTTCGGTATACCTTTGGAAATTATATGAAAATATTTCTAGTATACCTTGATGATATTTTTTAGTAATTTTCACAAAAAAAAGGGACAAAGAAGAAGAAGAAGAAGAAGAATAGTATATTAAGGGAGTATTTGAGATTGTTGTTGAGTGTTCTAAAAACATGTTTTGAATTTTTTTGGTTTAATTGATTGATTTTTTTAATTTTTTCTAAACTGCTTTTTCCAAACTTATTTTTGGAAAAAATATATATTTACTTGTTTCAACCAAAATCACTTTTCAAAACTCAAAAAAATTAAATATACAAATTTTTTTCCTGAAAAACGCTTTTCCGAAATTCAATGCCAAACATGGCCTAAACTGCAACATAAGAGGCACCATATAATTTACAATATTTAATAAAAATTAGAGTTTGTTCATTAACTATTGGAAAAGTAAAATTAATGTCCAATAAAAACAATGAACAATATCCAATTCATTCTCCAATCCATGTAGCAAAATAATTCTTTCAATAAAAGATTTTGATAAAAATTGGGATTTACAATTGGCACTGGGAGCCATAAATGCCACTTGAGAATATAAAACAGTGAATGATGTAGGCAACACAAAAATTTAAAACTTTCACCATTATCAACATAAGCTCACCTTCAACTGCTGAAGAACTGTTTAGAGTTATCACCAGTTTATAAGGATCATTAACCATCTATATGGAGCTTCGACAATATCAATCTTTTCTTGATGTGATATTTTTAGCCCTTCGGAAAGCAGAAATACTCTCCTCTTTAACCTAGATCTTAATCACATTAGCAATGAAGAATTATAATTTTTATCTGACACTATCACTTGTGAGTCCTTCAATGTTGATGATGTGAATCTTGATTTGAACACAGAACCAAACAAGCTTGCGCTGGGAAAGAAGAAGTGAAGAGGGAAGAGAAGAAAAAAAAAAGAGTAAACTGAAAAATCGGTATAAATGAAAGAATTTTGGTAAAAATAAAAAAAAAACTCATAATTTAAAAAAAAAGTAAAAAATTTTGGTATTGTGTAAAATTCTCTATCCTTAGGGATGACAATTAGATCCGTTTATATGGTATTCTGTCCAAAATTCTGTTTGAACAAGACAATTTTTTTTTTTTCATTATTTTCATGCTATGTTCCAATCCTCACTTGGATATATTATATATATATACTTATTTTTAATTTTTGAAAATAATAAAATGAAAAATATAACCCATATTTAAAACAATAAATATTTTTTATTTAAAAAATTATATAATTAATTAAAATAATAAAAATAAAAATATTTTTTGATATAAAAATTTTTAATAAAAATTGGGGATTGGGTCGGAGTTGGAGATTTCCGTCCAGACTGGGGCAGGGATGGGAATCCAAAATTTTTCTCCGATCGGAAATCGAACAGCGTTGAGGATGAGGTGCATTTTTCAGGGTGAGAAACGGAAATGAGAAATTCTACCCTATCGCCACTCCTACCGATCCTATTGAAGCACCTAATGCAAGTCAAGGGAAGAATGGAATAGGCCCAAATATGGGTCCTTTCCACAACCCATAATTGGGGAGGTTGCAGTAAAAATGGGCTTCGTCCACCGGTCCATGATTCTGAACCGAAATGGCTAGAGCATGAGAAACCAGCCTCCAGCCCCCCTCTTCTCTTCATCGGCTGCGCTAAACCACCATCCATACTTTCAGGCCTTCTTGCTCAAAATACTCTTTTTTTTTTTTTTCACTGTTCTTCGTCTCCCTCTGATCCAAAAAAAATTTCCTTGAAAATGCACCAAAAAGCTTGAGAATTTGCCTCCATGAATGGAGACCTCACCACCTTCTGCTCCTCCAAGATGAGAAAATTGGCGGCCATTATTCTCCCAGGTGAGACTTCGATCGTCTTTCTCCATCACCACATCCTCAAAAGGCCCATTTCAACATCCTCAATCGCTCCCCTTTTGATTGATTCAGAACCTCCCGATCTCTCCAGCCAACTTGGCTCAATACTTTCCCATCCAAATTGGCAGAACCACCCCTCTCTCCGTTGCTTAATATCCAGTATATCTCCATGTCATGTATCATCTCTCTTTAGCAACAATCCTGATCTTGATCCCCAAACTGCCCTCAAGTTTTTCCATTTTATAGCGCGAAAACATGGGTTTAAACATAGTGTCCTGTCTCATTCCCTTCTTTTGAAAATTTTGATTCTCAATAAGTTTTTTGGTGTTTCAGAGAAAATCTGTATTTCCATGATTAAAAGTTGCGTTTCTGTGGATGATGTGCGGTTGGCATTAGATTGTCTGAGGGAAATGAACAGAGATGATAATGAACTAAAGTTTAAGCTCAGCATTAGGACATACAATGAGCTATTGATGATGTTAGCAAGGTTTCTTTTGATTGATGAAATGAAGAGAGTTTATTTAGATATGCTGAATGACATGGTTGCACCAAATATATATACGTTAAATACTATGGTTAATGCCTATTGTAAGATGGGTAATATCGTTGAGGCTAATTTGTATGTGAGTAAAATTTTGCAGGCAGGTTTGAGCTTGGATACATTTACTTATACTTCGTTGATATTGGGTCATTGCAGGAATAAAGATGTAAATAGTGCCCATAGTGTTTTTAAGATGATGCCAAAAAAGGGTTGTCGAAGAAATGAGGTCTCATACACGAACCTTATACATGGGTTTTGTGAGGCTGGAAGAGTTGATGAAGGCATTAGTTTGTTTAATAAGATGAGGAATGATGATTGTTATCCAACTGTGCGTACTTATACAGTGATTCTAGATGCATTATTCAAAAACAATAGGAAACTAGAAGCTATTAATTTACTTAGTGAGATGAGGGAGAGAGGTTGTGAGCCAAATGTTCATACTTATACTGTGATAATTGATGCGATGTGTAAAGAAAACAAGTTGGATGAGGGTAGAAGAATGTTATATGAGATGCTGGAGAAAGGGTCTGTTCCAACTGTGGCTACCTACAATGCGGTGATTGATGGATATTGCAAGGAGGGAATGATGGAGGATGCTCAAGAAATTTTGGATCTTATGCGCCCAAATAACTGTAGTCCAAATGAGCGTACATACAATGAATTAATATGTGGTTTTTGCAAAACAAAAAATGTGCACAGGGCGATGGCATTGCTTAGTAAAATGATTGAGCATGGGCTGGTACCAAGCCTGGTTTCATACAATTCATTGATCCATGGGGAGTGCAAAGTAGGCCATTTAGAAAGTGCTTTTACGTTGCTCAATTTGATGATGGAAAATGGTGTGGCACCTGACCTGTGGACTTATAGTGTTCTAATAGACGGCCTTTGTAAAAAAATGAGGATAGATGAAGCTTATGATTTGTTCAATTCTCTGAAGGAGAAAGGCTTAAAGGCAAATGAAGTGATATATACTTCTTTAATTGATGGGTACTGCAAGGCTGGGAAGATAAGTGATGCTGATTATTTGCTAGAAAGAATGCTTTCTGAGGACTGTTTACCTAACTCATCCACATACAATGCCCTCATAGATGGATTTTGCAAAGAAAGAAAAGTGGAAAAAGCGGTGTTCTTAGTGGAAAACATGGCACAGCAAGGTGTGACGCCCACAGTTTACACATATACCATTCTTCTTGCAGCAATGTTGAAACATGGTGATATTGACCATGCTCATAGGATTTTGGCTCAAATGGTTTCCTCGGGGCACGAGCCTGATGTATATACTTACACTGTATTTGTTCATACATATTGCAACACTGGGAACTTAAAAGAGGCAGAGGCTGTAATGGCTAGGATGATTAAGAAAGGTGTCATGCCTGATTCACTAACTTACACACTGTTGATTGCAGCATATGGACGTTTGGGATCATTAGATCAGGCATTTAACGTTCTCAAGCACATGTTTGATGCTGGCTGTGATCCCTCTCATCACACTTACTCTTTTTTAATCAAGCATCTGCTAAAGGAAAACAGGAATGCTGCAGGACTTGATTTGGTTCCAAATGAATCCTTAGCCGTTGTTGCTGATGTGTGGATGACAATGGAATTTGAAACTGCTCAGGAGCTTTTTGGGAAAATGCTGGAACATGGTTGTTCACCTAATATTAACACTTACACAAAGCTCATTATAGGACTTTGCAAAGTGGGGCGCATTGATGTGGCCCAGAGATTATATGGTCATATGAATGAAAGAGGAATCTGTCCCAGTTATGATATTTATGATTCTCTTTTTAACTGTTGCTGTCAGCAGAGAATGTATGGAGATGCACTAGTACTGTTGGATGCTATGATAGAACATGGTCATTTACCACTTCTAGAGTCTTCAAATTTACTTGTTTGTGGGCTATATGAAGAAGGGAATGACGAGAAGGCTAAGGCGGTTTTCTTGAATTTGCTTCATTGGGGTTATAACGATGATGAAGTAGCTTGGAAAATTCTCATTGATGGTTTACTAAAGCGCGGCTTCACTGATGCATGCTCCAAATTATTAGGCATCATGGAGACAAGGGGTTGCCGGATTCATCCTCTAACATACAAAATGTTAGTTGAAGGACTTGATGGTACATAATCTTGGTGTTTCCAGTGACATGGTTTCATTTCTGGGGATAAAGGCCTGTCTATTTCCACAAAAATATGAAGGTTAAAGCATACAAGTGGAACTTTGGATTCTTTGGGCCTTTAGTTGCCAAATGCATTTTCTGGATTTATCAATTTGATTCAAGAATCTGCTGAAACCTGTCCATTTTTAGAGGACATGTTTTACAGGAAACACCAACTGTTGGATACAGCACCTGAATCATGCAGAGCAAGAAAATCTCGGATGACAATCAAGAGGCAAGTGATTATTTACCTTCTTAAATTTCATCTTGCTGTTTCTTTTACTTCCATAAAATTATATCTTTTTGCTCAAAGAATATATGTGGAACTAAAAAATTAATGTGCCAATTGCATTTTTCCAGCATTTGTTAGACAATTGTGTTCTTGGAGGCTTAGTTCACACATCCCGACACTTGATTTTAAGCTGTTTCAAGAGAATCATAACTAGCTAGGAGTTTTGTCTTGTATCATACTTTTGTCGTGGAACCTTTGTTATTTAACTAATTTTAAGCTTTTTATCAGTCTAGAAATGGTATGGTGAGCCTTTCTATCATTTCCTTGCTCAATAAATCTTCAGTAGTGCGAAAAACTATATTTGAGAGCTTTATATATTCAGCTTTGGTCTTAGTAGTGATTCCGTTTGGTAGAAGCACTTCTAGTTTTGTTGAGGGTGGTTAGTTGCAGTTCTAAACTAAGCAATTGAAATTTTCTAGCCAATGAGTGCTGAGAATTTTGTTAGAACATAAACTTTGCAATACTTTCATGCATGTTGTCAAAATATCTTTGGAAATGGAATATTTGGAGTAGATGGACTGGCTATATTCAGTTAAATGTGAAACTATGATAAAATGATGATGTACTTATTTTATATTTATTTTGGCACTTTAACATATCATTTTTTTTTTCTTGAATAATTATAGGGATTTAATAACAGAATAATTTGGATTGAAGGTTGCTGGTTATAACAAGTAGCTGAAAGTTTTGAAAATCCCGTCTATGTGAAACACACATGTATTTTGTGCTGTTAAAGTTGATTTGATATGTTTGTGTGTCACCTAATCGAGACACTTCCTACTGGATAATCAATGGCCAAGTCTTGGAGAAAAAATTCTGCTAGAAAGTCTGGTCTAAGTTTGGAAAACTGATGTTGCCTCAGGAAGAGCATCCTTAGCTAACAAATCTCTTTGTCATGGTGTTTGGTTCATAGCTTTAGTAATATTAAATGAAGTTGGATGGTGGTAGGAGACATCTTTGATTTAGATCTTACCAAGAAAGAGGGGACTGTCCAAAAAAGGTCCAATTCTGTTGCTTAGACTTGAAATGTTTTCTTACTGAACTTCTAACTAATGTTTTGTTGATTGTGAGCTTGTGCATTGATTAGATAAGTGGCTTGTACACTTGGCAGGGGCCTTTAAATGGAAACATTACCTGTATATGCTCTTGAACATGATGAAGATGCTTATCGCTATAAAATAGATGGTTTGTACCAACTATATTATAACCTTTGAAGTATAAATTTTATTTGTTACAACACAAATATGCAGTTCAAGAAGAATGATAAATGCTGTTAGTATTAAGAAAAGCAGACAGTAAGATGAGGTGGAGAGTAACTTTTAGGGATTGGAAATTATTTAATACTCTATCATCCTTGTTTCAGTAAAGATTAATCTCACTACTCTAAGTGAAGGAACGTTTGATTTAGTTTAGGGAAAATTGCTTCAGCCCAATCTGTTTCTAGGTCATGCAGTGTAGGTTCTGTTCAAATTGATTGAAAAAAAAAAGGGAAAAACACTAAAGTGAGGAAGGTGGAGGTTTTCCTGTTTAATTGAGTTCACTGTCCAGGCTTTTTTCTTTCGATTGCAATATTTGATGAGGACAAAAAGGAAGATAGGAATTGAATATCGTTTCAACACTGTAACTTCTTCTTTGGTTTAAAACTGTGGAAAGATAGGAGGAGAAAACAGAGGATAATTGTTATAAAATATTTCTATTGGGCATTGCAAAATTTTCCTCAGAAAATAAGGTATTACTAATCACATAAACTATAACTTAAAGTGAAAAATTGTGTGTTTCCTCTTTTCATTAACCTTTTTGTATTCAAGCAGAAAGGAAACTAGTTAAATATCTGTTTCATTTTCTCTCCTCCTGTTTCTCTTCGTTTCTTTTTTTCTTATACCTTTTCCTATCTATAAATTGGACAAGTTGGTACATGAAGAGGTTGTGGTAAAATGAGATATAGCATTTTGAATAAAAAGATGGAAGGATAATGGATTGTTATATTGGGAATCTTATTTCCTTAAAAGTATGCTTCTCATGTACAAAGATATAGAGGAGTTTTCAGTTTTATCTTTAATCTGACAACTTTTTACAGGATGGAGGTTTGATGCTAGCTGAGTGACAGGAAGGAGGTTTTGATGCTAGCTGAATGATAGGTGTTTCAGCATTCTTGCTTCAGTGATAGGATGTCAATGGAGACAATAAGTAAACCTTATGCAAGTGCCAAAGGACTCTGTTTGGATATTGTGTTCCTGTGGAATAGTAACACATCCTCTTTAGCACGACAGGTTCATCATTTTATCTTGCCCCTTTCTATTCTCTTTTGATCTCAATTGGTTAAAAATTTTTACTGTTCACTGTGATAAGTTAATCTGTTGAAACCATAGTTGTTAAAGGCACACTGGAGGTGCACTGGGTGCTAACTTTATCGTCTTAAAAACCCAAAGGCAAGTACTGTCACAAAGGCACGCCTTGGCCCTAGGGTGAGATGCCCTAGAGCTGCACCTTTGTGACACTAGTTAAATGGTATTTTTGGGAATTTTACATAAATGCCAAAAAATGGGTACCTATTTGCATTTTTACTCGCGCTTAAAGTTTTTTTTTTCAATTTAACCGAAAACAATTTTCTAAAATTATAACAGTACATAAATCTCAAAATCATCCCAAAATATATCCATGCGGTATATCTTCGGCATATCTGGGGGATATTTTCACCAAAAAACAATAAAAGAACAATAACAATAATAACTAAATCATTAAAGAAGAAGAATAAAATTTAATCAAAATCCAAAACTTCACAAAAATCTCAAACAAACATTTTGGTATGCCTTTCGAAATATTTTGAATATATCTTGGGAATATCTCGGGAATTCTTGAGAAATACCTCAGGAATATCTTGAGTATACCTTAGGGATATTTTGGGTATACCTCGAGAATTCTCTATGAATCCTCTAGAAGGAATTCTCTGGAAATATCTTAGGTATACGTTGGGGATACATTTGGCAATTCAATAGGAATACCTCGGGTATACCTTGGAGATACTTTAGGTATATCTTGGGAATTCATTGAGAATTTTCTGAAATAAATTCTTTGGGAATACCTTGGGTATACATTGGGGATATTTCGGTATACCTTTGGGAATACATGAGAATTCTTTGGAGGAATTCTTTGGGAATACCTTGGATATACCTTGGGGATACTTCGGTATACCTTTGACAATTCCATGAGAATATATTTGATATATCTTAGGGATACTTTGGATATATCTTAAGGATATTTTAGTGATTTTCACCAAAAAAAAACAAAGATCAAAAAAGAAATTCAACAACATAGTTGCAAAACTCAAAAAAAGTAAATAAACAAATTCAATCTCAAAGCTTCTTCTTAGAGTAACCTGATGAACTCATCAAACTTAGAGCGAAAGTCAAATCTTAAAAATAATTGCAACATTATCATGAACCTCAGTGGTGGTTTTTTTCATCTTTGAAGAAGCAGAAAGGAGGGAAGGGAGGAGGGCAACGAGATCGGAGAAGTCGATAATTTTTGTATTTGCGGCAGATGGAGTGGAAATGAGGTCAGAGAAGACAATATCGTAGGAAGAACTGGAAAGCTGCGATGATGGATATCGGAGAAGATGAATTGTTCGGTAATAATGAAAAATTTCGGTACTGATGAAAATAAGGAAAACTATAGGTAAAAATGAAAAAAACATTTGAATTTCAGTAAAAGATGAAATTTCCTCAATTTTTTTTAGTGTGGGTAAATATGAATCATTGAATATAAATTGAAAATAACTTTTAGTAGATCTTAACATACATAATTATTTCAAAAACAAACAATAAAAAAGAAAAAACAGTTATTTTCACTTCTACTACTTAGAGACAAGGAAGAAGATGATGTTGAAGATGATGAAAAATATGAAGAAGAGGATATTGGAGAGGATCAATTTGATGATGATGATGATAAAGAAGAAGATAATATTGATCTTGATGATGATTGACTAATTGTATTTTGCTTTGATAATTCATAATTGATAAGTGTTAGAACTTGTTAAATGCAATATTAGTAAGCTTAAGATCCTTATGTGTTTAAAACTTTAAGTTTTTAATAAGCCTATGAGTCTTGTGTGTTTAGGATTTCAAACATTAATTAAGTTTTTCTTTCGTTTTGTGTGTGTGTGTTTTTTTTTTTTGTTATGACTTGTGACACAGTTTGAATAGAGATATTTTAAAATCTATGGATTTTAAATTTATGAATTTTAATTTGGTTTGATTATAAAATCCATGTATCGATGAAGTAATTGTCCTCACGCTCATGTTTGGTTCAATAACCATAATCCATTGATTTAACAATTAATTTTCAATTTTACCCTTTATTAAATATTGAGAATTTGTTATTAATTAAACACATACAATCAATTCCACCACATGCTTAAAAATTTAAAATATAAAATTGATTAGTTTAAGAGTTTGAAAATAATATGAAAAAATATATATAAAACAATAGGAATCCCTCTCTTTATATCTTAGAAGTTAACATTTGAAACATGGAAAATTATTATACGTTATAATGTCTAATTATATTGGTATAAACTAAAAATTATTTAATAATAATAATAATAATAGAAATTAAAAGAGAAATGTTTTTTGTTTTTTTAGGATGAAGGAATGTTTAGAAATATTATTAATTTATAAAAGACAATCTTGGAATAAAAAAGTTTGACAAGAATCTATCATTGCCAAAAATAATGGATTTTGAACTTTCCCACTTAGGAGGTGGGAAATCAAATTCTTAAAAAATGAGACGAGAGATTTTCCAAAATTCATGGATTTTGAACTTTTTTAAGTAAGCAATGTATTTTGAGTTTTAATAATTATAATGTTATATTACCTTACTAGTAGTCTAATAATAAAATTTATTAATTTTTAAAAAATTATTTTTGAGTCTTATGTCACTCGGACGTGCGCCTAGGCTCCAGATTAGCGCCTTAGTGAGCATTGCGGCTTTAATAATTATGGTTGAAACCTTATGTGGCAGTCAATTGTCAATTCAGGATAAGTATCATCTATAAGATGTAATCTGAGCATACGTTTAAATGACAAAAATAGAAAAAAGGAAGTTCCTAGAAGTCAAGACAAGTAAGCATACAATTCAAAGTATCAGTTTGCTCAGTTAGAAATTTTGGGTTGTTTATATGAATTACAGCTGAAAAAGCTAAAAGAAGGAAAAGGAAAGGAATTGAAAATAGTGATGTTGCATTCAACATTCAATCTCTTATATTGCATTTTGTTTTGCTGTTTTTCTACTGGTTCACAATTTCAGATAATGCATGCTCATTAGTTGTGTCTAAGAAATTAGCTTCAATCCAAACAGTTCTTAAAATTGAAGTCTTAGATGTCTTGCAGATGGATATACTGGACTTCGTAGCTTTCCCATAACCGTATGAAACAAAAATATGGAATTGTTATGGAGAAATTAGCACTCCTTGTGCATTGAGCTTCAACAGGTAAAAATAAAATGCTAAATGAAGCGGCCAGTACTTTATTATAAGATGGTCATAGGTTGATGAGTTTCATGTTTTGGAGAAACTTCCAAGGGAAAAAACTATTTTCGTAGAAGGCAAAACTCTGTGATATATTTTCTAGACTGCAGTATTAAAAACACCGGACATTGATTATTATAATTGTACTGTTTAGAAACTTGACTGATTATCCGGAATCCAGGATGGCGCCTTTTGTCTGATCAATTTAGAGTCATTTCTTGTCCCCACCTCTTATTCTGCAGTTTAGTCATTCTAGACTCTGGCCAAATTTGTTAGTTTACGTTACATCTCTCAATTTCATGACCTTCCTTCTCTCTATTGGCTATTTGCATGCTAGTGCATGATCAATAGAATCTATCATCTATAAGTATTTTTACACTAGAATTTAAACATTTCATCTATATAGCATGAGGGCTGAATCCTTAATGCGTTTGTTTATGCAGTTATATCGCTGTTCAGGTTTCACATTTAAAACCAACAAGTTACAGAAATCCTCATCAGAGGTGACGTACCTAGGTATTAATTATCCTACTTTGACTGTATGTAAAATTAGTTGGAATATTTTTTTCATTCCCTAGAAACAATAACTAGGGATATTTCTCACTTTACACATTTAGTGTACTTTTGCCATACATGCTCAATTTAGGGTAGTTTTTGACTGGTTGAATCTCAGAACGCCGGTCCAACCCGCTCACCGCGTGGCGCATGAAAGCTCACTTCACCTCTGACAGAGTGCACTGACATTGTGTCAGCACCCCCTTCAAAAGCTTACTCAGTATGCACATAATAAATTATCTCTTAAATGCTTTCCCGTGAACATTAAGCCAACCCCCCTACCAAACGTTTTATCATTAAGGACTTGATTTATTTTTGTATTCTTTTAATTATTTACAATATATTTTATTTATTTAATCACTAAATAAAAAAACTACTTTATAATATTTTATTATTTATTTATGAGAAATTATTATAATAAATCCATATAAATATTATATATAATATTTTGATTAATTGTCTTTAATAATTCTTAATTGCCTTTAGTTCTCTGGGAAAAAATCTAATTAACCAAAAATAATAAATAAAATTAATTAAAAAATATTACCAACCATACAATATAATTTTTTATAATTAACAAGCTAAAGGTCCATATTTAAAGAATAAGTTAGATTAATTTAAAAAACAAAATAAGAGTAGCATCGTTTCATGAAAAAACTAAGAGTAGAACCATGCATGCAAAACAAATATATAGATTAATTTAAAAAAAAAACCAGCTTATTAGAAGAGAACTATGCATACAATGTTTCATGCAAATAATAAAATAGTTATAGATTAATTTAAAAAAAAAATAACCAAGTGGTTGCCCAGTTCAAGTGGCGCACTAAGTTGATACGCCAGTTCCCCTGGTGCATTGACTGTGGCCACTACTATTCCTACAAAACTATCCCAAACTCAGAAATAACCTTATAAACTATCCTAAATTTAGAATTTTACCAAAATCTTCCCTAAATATGGAAATAGTTTTTTCAACTATCATAAACTAAGAAATATGCCCAATAACTAGGAATCTTCCTGCAGTATTGTGCTCTTGTACTGCTTTTTTTTTTTTTCCCTTCTTTTTGAGTCAGAATAGTTTCCTTTGTTTAGCCAGATAAATTTCCATCTGAGGGTCGAGAGTCGAGCAGGACTTGGATCAGTTGCAAATCCTTAAACATTTCTTGCCTGAATGTCTAAACTCCAAAGGGGAACCAGAGAAGGTAATGGGATATAATCTTGCATGTCTATGTATTTTCATATCCTCTTGTAAAGCCTTTTTTTTTTCTTCAAAGGTTAAGTTTGCATTGCGCAATGCCATGATATGTTACGAACCTGTTGTAATTACAGAATTTTCTAGCACTACCTGCTGGCCAGGACTGCAAATTGTTCCCGCACCAAAATCAGTCAAAAGCTAGTACTGGACACATCTTCAGGTTCTTGTCAAAAAACCAGAGAAAGATTAGCAATTGACATATAAATGAATTGTTTGACTCGATTTTGATGTACTTGAGGATGGTGGTATGTTAAATTGTTGATAGTCCATCCATAGGGTGCATGCCATCATGTCTTCCAACTTTTTGCTTGGAAAGGTAGAAAATCCCATGAATTCATTAAAAAACGTGCCAATGTATGCCTTGCTGGCTATATTTAATCTTATCAATATGAAGAATACAAATTATGATTCATTGTTATGTGATAGAAATGTGGAGCAAGGGTAGTTTAAATGCCTATTGTCTCCTATCTGTCAATGTGATTTTCTTGTTGTCAACAATCAAATTAATTAGCTCTCAAACATAATTACATGATAGAATCTGTTTAGCAGAAGTGAACGAAATGAATCAACTAACACATTTTTCTTTACAGTGCTTGTGGGTTAAATCCAAATCCTAACAGTTAGCCATTCGCTCGCTCTTTCTTCCGTCCTTTTTCCTTGCAATAATATTAAATTTACTATTATTTTTTCTCATATACCTAATTTATTTGGGTATCTATTAATTATTTTTACATTAATTTTTATATTTTTTTAATTTTTAAATATAATTTTTTTGTGTGTGTTTTATTAATAAAACCAAATGCAAGTTAAACTTTTATTGTGAAAAATTATCTTCCTTGAGATGAAAATTTTTTATCTTCTCATGTTGGTATTTCTTGATCTTTCTCAGAATGCTTTTCTTTTTTTTTTTTTTTTAGTGTAGAGGAATAAACTTTTGACAAGTTTGTTCAAAAGCTGACCCATTTAGAAGAACTCTATTTAAACTTAGTAGACATGCCTTTGGTCCCTCCTAGTTCCCTGATGAACTTGCCCACTTCTCTGTCATCTCTCCATCTTCAATTTTGTAAAATGAAAGGGAATTCCACCGTGACATCTTTCACTCATCAGCTCTTCAGTCCCTCGGCTCAGAGCATCCCAATAGTACCCTTTATTTTAAAGAATATCTTTATTAAAATAAAGAATGTTTTAGGGCATTTATCGATACATACAGTGAACATTATTTTATATATATAATAAACTTATTGGCTATGTTTGGATTAAAAGATTTTAAATAAAAGATTTTGAACAATTTATAAATTTATACCAGATCTATCGTTTGACTACTTAAAAAAAGTCAAAATCCATATATTTTAGAAAATTTCTCATCCACCAAAATTCTTCATTTTTAAAAGTTTTGATTTTCCACCTCATAGATGGGAAAATCCAAAATTCATGGATTAATCCAAAATTCATGGATTGTGATTAATAAGAGATTTTTGCCAAATTCTTTTTATTTCAAAATTGTTCTTAATAAATTAATAATATTGCAAAACTATCATTTATTGTAAAAAGTAAAAAAAAAATTTCTTTTAATTTCAACTAATTGCTTTATTATTATTATTATTATTATTATTATTATTATTATTATTTTGCATAATATAGTGCTAATGTTAATTGAATAAATATTTTTAGCAATGTAATTACATATTATAATATATAATAATTTTATTATTTTTTATTTTTCAACTCTTAAAATAATCAATTTTATTTTTTAAATTTTTAGTAAAAAGTGAAATTAATTGTATATGCTTAATTAATAATAAATTATCAATATTTAATAAAGAATAAAATTTAAAATTAATTGTTAAATCCATGAATTGTAATCATTAAACCAGAGATAAGTGTAATAATAATTATATCATCAATCTATTGATTTTATAGTCAAACCATTAGAATCCATGTATTTTATAAAATTTATAGATTTTAAAATCTCTAAATTAAAACAAAATATTTATATTTTTACTAGATATAAGTGCAAGAGTTATTATATCATAAATCTATTGATTTTATAGTCAAATCATTAGAATCCATATATTTTATGAAATTTATGAATTTAAAAATCTTTTAATTTAAACAGAGTCTTTATATTTTTACCTTTTATTTTACTTTATCTCTTATAGATTAATATTTATCAAAGAAAAAAATGAATTACTTTTATTATAAAAAAAATAATATACAAAAAAAAAAAAGTGAGAATGCATTCATTACCATTAAAATAGAAAATAAAATTTGATTTTTAGAAATCTAAATTCATTATTTTTTTTAAATTTTAAAAATAAAAAATCTATTATAAGCTCTTTTATAAAATAACTCTAAATTAAAAAAAAATCTATTGGGATACTTTTAGTGTCCCGGGAGGGGGAGAAAATCTAGGGACTTGAAAAAAATCATTTTTTTTTTATTATTTTGATTTTTTTAAAAATTTTAATTAGGTGGCGTGTAATTTGGGGCAAAGGAGGAAAGTTTAGTTGATGAATGATGCAGACAGACAGTTAAGTTGGGGCTCTATTTATCTAATTTTGAAACAAGGTAATGTTGACTAAAAAAAAAAAATAATGAATACGGCATTGACTATTGACCTACATCTAGGGGCAATTTCGTACCTGAACTCTTTTTATTTTATTTTATTTTTTTCATGTGTTACATTTTGAATGTTTATTATTTTTAAATGTATGATTTATTATTCAAATTAATACCCATCAAAATCTAACAAATTTTTTTTAATTTGTTTAGATTTAGTTCTTAAGAGAATAAACATTCCAATTTTGGATTTATTTTGTTGAATTTAATTAGTGACTTGAACCGATTAGTAATCATTGATACTCAAGAATCAATATATGGAATAAACTATTTCACCCAAAAAAAAAAAAGAATGGTAAAAGGAATACATACATAATTATTTTCAGTAATTTTTCATTGAAAAGTTGGTATATTTTCATTGATAAATTTAATGTGAACCACAAAAACATTGAGATAAAAAGTCTAAAAATAGTTGAATAGCTTGGACAAATTTGATTTGTAATTATGCTTACTAAGAAAAATCTCTAATCAATTTCATTTGTAACATCATCGTCTTTCTGAAAGTTATTTGAGTGATCAGATCTCATATCCTCACCTCAATAACCTCATCCCGTTTGACCATCTCCACCAATAATTTTACCGTTCCAATTCTATGATTCATTGGAAACCTTACAAAGCTCACATTCTCACATCTTTTAATTAAGGCCAGTTTTCATAAAAAAAACCTTTCAGACTTTCAATTTTTTATTAAAATAATTTTATTATTTAACTATTAAATTTAGTTTGATAGTAACGTGACACTCTAAATCTTTTTTTTATCCAGTTATATAGATATACTGGAAGTATGTCTATATTAATATAGTTATATATGCGCGGATCTAGTCTATATATGACTGGTTTTGAGTAAATATATTTATATTTATGCAAACTCAGAGTCCTTTGATATCTAGTTCTGTCCAGATTTATGTATTTTTTTTAACTACTGTTATACTATTTCAAAAAAACTATTATATTAATTTTAAAAAATAAATGTCAGATATACATATTAATACATGTCAGTAGTGTCAAATTAAAAAAAATAGATTCAGAATGTCACATAACTACCAAACTAAATTAAATTTCTTTCAAAATTACATTTAATATAAAATTGAAAGTATGTATATTTAAAAAATAAAAAATAAAAAATAAGATTATTTTCACATAGAAGTGAAAGTTCATCCTTTTAGTTTTTAAAAAAAAAAATGTAATTTGGCCTTTAATTAATGATATGATCTGGTTATGAAGATAAGATGAAAATGCAATGTTGGTGGCCCATTGTGTACGTTGAGTTGATATGATGATTTTATTTTTGAACTGCACATGCAAGTTTACTTTGAACAAGTCAAAATTTGGAAGTCTCTAAATCACCATTTGAATGGTGAAATTTTAAAATCTATAAATTTTATGAAATTTATAGATTATGAGAATTTTATCATTTAGTTTAACTATAAAATTTATGAATTGATAATATAATTTTTTTTATACTTATACTTAATTAGTTTAATGACCAAAATCCATAAATTTAACAATTAATTTCTAATTTTATTCTTTATTAAATATTGAAAATGCAAGTTTACTTTGAACAAGTCAAAATTTGTAATTCTCTAAGGTACCGTTTGGATTGAAATATTTTAAAATCCACGAATTTTATAAAATTTATAGCTTTTAAATCTATAGATTATGAAATCCATGTATTCTATGAATTTCATCATTTGGTTTAATTATAAAATCTATGAATTAAATTACCATAATTTTCTTATACTCATGTTTGATTAAATGATCATAATTCATAAATTTAATAATTAATTTCTAATTTTATCCTTTATTAAATATTAAAAATTTATTATTAATTAAGTATATACAATAAATTCCACTATATGCTTAAAAATTAAAAAAAAAATTGATTACTGAAAAATAAAGTTAATATCACTCGCTTTCTTTAGGAGTGTTTGAGATTGTTGTCAAGTGTCCCAAAAACATGTTTAAAATTTTTTGAATTAATTGACTGATTTTTTAATTTTTTATAAGATGTTTTTTAAATCTGCTTATAGAAAAAATATATATTTATTTGGTTTTATTCAAAAATAGTTTTCAAAACTCAAAAAAATAAAAAATACAAATTTTTTTGTTACAATAATCTCTTCTTCTTAAAACGGAAAATTATTATATGTTATAATGTCTAATTATATTGATATAAATTAAAAATTATTTTTTATTAATAATTTAATTCATATGAAGATTATATTATACAAAATAATAATAATAATAATTATTTGAAATTAAGAGAAAAATTATTTTTATTTTTTAAGATTAAGGATAGTTTTGAAATATTATTAATTTATAAGGGATAATATTAAAAAAAAAGTTTGACAACAATCTTTCATTGACAAAAAAGTAGTAGACTTTTTCACGTCGGATATAGAAAATTAAATCCTTAAAAAAAATTTAATGGGTGATTGATTTTCCAAAATATATAAATTTTGACATCTTTTAAGTAAATGATAATTTTAACATAAATTTATGAATTGTTTAAATTACGTCATCTAAAATTTCTGAAACATAACCTAAATTAGAAGTGAGATGTTGCCAAAATTTTCGGAACAGTTAAGTGTTAAAATGAACATGTGCTAAAGTGGATAAATTGGATGTCAAAATTTTAAATATGGTTATACGTTGAAAAAAAAAATTATCAGGTTCTATATTATTTGCCTGTTATTAACATCTTTAGCAAGAAGGCTAGCTCAATAATTGGTACGCCTATCATCACAGACGAATTTATGTAAGAGCCCCCATTGCTCAATCAAAATTTAGATGTAGTGATGCATTATATATGTATTTTGCTTTATGATGAAATTTAATTTTGCCCTTGTTATAATTTTTATTGTTGAATTATCAGAAATATATATTGTTATTAAAAATTATTGTATAAATAAAAATTTATCACTATTTAAATTAGCTTCTGAATTCACTCTTATTTACCATAAAATAGTCATGACAAATGTGTAACGTCATAGTTTTAATATTCAATATCTACAATATTATAGTAAAAAAATTAACTATCCTTTTATAGTACACTTGGTGTATTGAAGAATCATAATATTTATAACTATTAGATAATTTATATTTAATATTAGCCATTAGATTAAACAAATTAATTAAATCAAACAATTTTACATTCAACTTGTTTTACCCATGTCTCTTATATATATACGTATAAATATATAGTTGTTACAATTTTCAAAGCATAATTAAACAATAGTAACTTTAATATCCCTCCTCCTAATTCTCTACTCTACTCTAATCTTAAATTTATTTTTTCAATACTCTAAGCTAATTTCTATTATTATTATTATTATTATTATTAAAGTTATTTTTTTTACTCCAATTTCTTATCTTTTTCGTATTCGGATTTAAATCCTTATTTAGAACTTATTATTATTATTCACTTTCGTAAAACTGAAGATTGTCAAAATATGATATAGCATGGAACAAAACAAATTGACCAATATCATGATTTAACTAATTTACATATTAATTATTTTGAAATTTTATCTAGATACATTTGGCTTCTTTTACTGTTTTTCTAAATAAAATATCTTATTTATTACACAAAATTTTTAATTAGCTTGCTTCATACATTATAAAAATTATGAACCTATAAAAAAAATCAGTAATATAATTTCTAACTATACCTCACTAACTTCATCAAAATTTATATAAAATAAGTTATTTAGTAAATCATGTGCCAAAAGTAGGGAGACAAATAGATGGGTATGGGTGAGATCTAAATGGATTGGATTGGCTGCCACCTATTAACCAATTTATAATTCATTTAATTATTATACAAGTATTCACACCCATTTAATAATAATCCACAATAATTCACTCTTTTATCTATTTAATATATAAATATAATATATCTAAAACTTAAACGAGATCTGAATTTTATTTTATCAATTTAGAACTCTAAACAGAGAAATTGTGATATAAAATTTTACTCACAAACTTATTTTAATATGCCCTACGTCCTGATGTGCTCAATTCACAACTCGCTCGTTAGACCAAAAATTATAAATTTACAATTTTTTCCCCCTTATCGATTTCACTCGATAACTTAGTATCACAAGTTTATATATTAATTTTTCACTTTCTTTAAGTCCGTAATTACACTTTGATCGTATCAGTATTGTTTCAAACATTATACATCCAATTTCCAGTTGTCTTTACTTATTCGATTTCGATTCGTATGCATCAATCGTTGCCCCAAATAGATGGATGTGTCAATTTAAACTTATAATTATTTTTTTTTTCAAAAAATTTCTATCGAAAACTTCAAAAAATTAATTTTAACAGTAATAATAATAATTTTTTCTAGTAAAAACGGTAATAAAAATATATATATTAACTATAAAATCACATAATTTATTTTTATTAATAAAAAATTTAGAAACATAATAACATTGAACTTTTTTATGCAAACATATAAAAAATGGCTAAAAATAATTAATATGTAAAATAGTTTTTCTAAAAATTTTATAAAAAATTTAATAAAAATTTGGAGAAAAAGTTTTTTTAAAAAAAATTTATATATTGATTTAAATGTATACTCATACCCAACCTTAATTCACCTATATATTAGTGAATCGAAATGGATTGAATCTATTTATGACCCATTTATATTTGAATTGCCCATTTATGAGTCATACCAATTGTTATATGTTGGACCCTGGTTTATGTAATATTATGGACCAAGACCCATTATACGTGTAACAAGTAGTGACAATTTTATAAATAAATCAAACTTACACAACTATCAATTATACGAATGTATTTTTGTAAATATTCATCATTTGACGTTAAATAAAGGTTAATTAGTTTATTAAAAAATATTCATTAGTTCATTAAAAAAGATTCATTACGAATAAAGTAAATGTTCATTAGTTTATTGAGAATGTTCATTACGAATAAACTGAAAAATATTTATTACGAATGAATTAAAAGTTCATTAGTTTATTGAAAAAAGTTTATTACGTCATTAAAAAAAGTTCATTACGAATAAAATAAAGTTTCGTCAGTTTATTAAGAAGATTGATTGTGAATAAATTGAAAAGATTCGTTACGAATGAACTAAAAGTTCATTAGTTTATTAAAAAAAGTTCATTAGTTTATTAAAAAAAGTTTATTACAAATAAAGTAAAAGTTCATTAGTTTAATTAAAATGTTTATTACGAATAAACTGAAAAGATTCGTTACGTAGTTTATTGAAAAATATTTATTAGTTTATTGAAAAAAGTTCATTAGTTTATTAATAAATGTTCATTTCTTATATTAATACAAGTTCATTTTATTTATGTGTGTTTAATTTAAAGGATACATTTTTTTTTATTTGTAAGTATGAATTCATTGAATCATTTTCAAACAAACTCAAAATGTAACAAAAAAATCGAGACAAAATGCATCTAAAAAATAATAAAATTGAGACAAATAACATCCGAAAACACAAAAAAAAAAACACAAAATAAGTGTTAATTTTGTTTTAAAATAAAATGAACATTTATCAATAAACTAATAAACCTTTTACTAATAAACTAATGAACCTATATCAATAAATGAATCTGTATAAGTTTATTTTATTTACAAAATTACCATCGTACCTCTCACACGTATTTAGTTCATGTTACAATATGAACTGTGGTCTACGATATAGTTTACGGATTCATACCTTAATTTAAAAGGGTGGGTATAGATAGGTTAATGGATATGAGTTTTGCCACTCCTAGACAAAAGTAAATGGAATAAGTACATAGTAGATCTTGTTTTTTCTTCAAATATAAATATAAAAATATTCAAACATTAATATTCATATATGTATAACTTCATATAAGATTTATATATAGTTGTCTATAAGAAATTTTATTCATTAGGCTATGCATAAACTAACTTGAAATTACAATGGATTAATTTGATTTAGAATTGAACCAAACTAATAAAGAATATATGGTTTGAAAATATATCTTAATAATAAAATCTAAATAAATCAATTTTACTTAAAAAAATTGAATATATATATATATATATATATATATTAGTTGATTCGTTTTTTTAAACAAATTCAATATAATAATTAAATCATGCAAACCAAAGAAAAAAAAAACTTTAACATTTAATTTTTGACGAGTGCATCCCAAGTTCCAACAATTATGAGTTAAGAGAGTAATTAATATCACTAAATAAGAGAAGATTTTTTAATTTCTATTTAATATTTACCTAAGTAGTAGGTTAAGAAATTACCTACTATTATAAATAGAAATTTAGGTTCATCAATACACTAGGTGTATTATAGTAAAAGCCAAATATTAATACTTCATATATTTCATTTTACCTGTCACTTAGGTGATTTTACTATGATTAATAAGTCATTAATTAACTTTAAATTTAAAAGAAAATGAATTGTCAAGACAAAACTACCATTGGATTGAATGACTCAAAATTATTGGGAAAAACAAATAATAAAAAAGTATATAGTTATTTAGTTTAGCCTACAATAAATACTTTAGAATTCTACATAATATTAAGGACAAAATTGAAAAAAAAAATTTAAACCATCTTAATTATATAAAAGTGATAGATAAATAGAATTTTAGATTTTCTCCAAAGTGAGTTAAAATGGAAGAATGAAATAACATCTTTAACAATATTAATTGCTAAAAGTAATTAGTTGGTGAAAAAGAGTTTAAGGTGTTAAAGCATTTCCAACATTATCTCTACTTCATTTCTTATTTATATTTAAAAGTTTTATATCATCCATCCAACAATCTCCCTATCTTCTTCCTTATTTTACTATTTAAAATTTATGTTCTCACTCTTCAAATATAGGGAGTGAAAGTTGGCTATTAAATGTCTCTTAACATTTTTTTATTCTTCTCTCTTTTTTTTTTCTTGTCTATTTATTTCTATTTATTTTTTTAGATAGTTTTATTAATAAAAAATTAAAATAAAAAGTAAGATAAAAAGTCTTGTATACTCAATTGTCAAAATAAACTAAAATTGAAAGTGAATTTTTTATAATAAAATGAGTAAAATAAAAAGTATTGTTAGAAATGCTTTTACACCATATGTAAGAAGTAAGATCACAATTATTCCAAAATCATTGAGATAAATGTCTAAAAATAGTTGTTCTATCACTTAAACTAATCTTTTAATGAATTTATTATATGACTTTAATTTTTCTCTGCAAGGGCGGATGCATGATAAGAGCATCTTTATTCCCTTTCAAACCAATTGCAAATAGATTGTAAATAGTGATGTGGCAATTAAAGGGAGGAGAGGGAATTTGAAAGCTTGCAAAAAATGAAAGAAGAGAGAGACAATTTCAAATAAATAAAAAATTAATATGGACCCAACTTCTATTATTTTATAAGAAAGTTGAACAAAATAAAATAATAATATATATTAAAATATTTATCAGAGTCCCATAAAATGAAATTCATAATAATTGCAGGAATGTAATGTATTTGAAAGAAAGTATAATTAAAAATTTGCTATTATAGCAGTGAATACCATTTTTGCAATTTGATTCTAACTGCATGGATGAAAATGCTTTAATGCTAGTGGAGTTCAATAACCCCATAATTTTTTAAAATTTTATTGTTATAAATAAAATATAATGAATATAATCCTATTAAAAAATAAAATAGATTCAATAAAAAAAGCTTATAAGAAAAAATTTACTGAAAAAAATACTACATAGTTCAACTTACTTTGTAATGATATGTTCTACCTATATTAAAATATTAATATTTTAATACAGACTGAATATGTGAATTAATAAAATATAAGTATTTAATAGGTAGAAATCAATACAAAAATAGGTGGGACATAGGCTTATCAACAGGGTTCTCTGTGGGGATTTGTCCCAAATGGGGCAAAGATTCCCCTATTTGCTTTCCTATGAGGACGAGGATGAAGGAGATTTTTTTTCAATTGAATGGGATGGCGTGGATACTCCACGCTCCGTTGGGATCCCCACTCCGACCTTGTGGGGACCCAATATATATATTCTTTATTACAAATAATATTATATTAACCTCATGTATTAATCTAAATTATGTTAATAATATATATAAATAATTTATTTAAAAAAATTATGTATTTATATAATTTATAATTAATATAAATCCTATAGTCATATTAATTAACCTTATGTACTAATTTAATTTATGAATTATTTATTTTTCTCAAAATGTATAAATTTTTTATATTATATATGAATGTTTTTTATTGTACTTATTTTAATTTGTGAACTTTTAGATTTATGTGACAGTAATTTTGTCAAATTAGTTATTTTATTATCTAAAATTATGACATTAATATATTATTATTTTCTAATTTCTTAAAAATATTCAATGGGAATGGAGAATCTTGCGGTGATGGAGATTCCTATTGAGATGGGGATATAGATAAATTTATTTCCGTTACTATGGTGGGAATGAGATTTCCTGTTATGGTGGGGATGGGAATGGGGGTCATACTCCCCGCCCCACCCCATTGCCAAGCCCACTGAGACAAGTATTCAGTAAAATATAAATTTTTTAAATCTATATTTGGATTGAGAGATTTCAAATGAAAGATTTTGAATAATTAATAGATTTATATTAAATTTATCGTTTGATTATTTAAAAAATGTCAAAATTCATGAATTTTGAAAAAGCTATAATCCACCGAAATCTTTCATTTTTTTAAGGATTTGATTTCCCACCTCTTAGGTGTGAAAGTTCAAAATCCATGGATTTTGATCAATGAGTGATTTTTGCAAAAAAAATTTTATTCCAAAATTATCCATAATAAATTAATAATATTCCAAACTATCCTTAGTCCTAAAAAAGTAAAAATCAATTTTCTTTTAATTTCAACTAATTACTTTATTATTATTATTTTTTTTTTGCATAATATAGTGTTAATATGTATTAAATTATTAATAAAAAAAATATTTTTAGCAATGTAATTAAACATTATAGCATATATTAACTTTATTTTTTATTTTTCAACTCTTAAAATAACCAATTTTATTTTTAAAATTTTTGAATATATAGTGCAATTGATTATATTTGCTTAATTAATAATAAATTATCAATATGTAATAAAGAATAAAACTATTTTTTATTTTTTATTTTTCAACTCTTAATTATATTTAATAAAGGATAAAATTGGAATTTAATTGTTAAATCCATAAATTGTGGTCATTGAACTAAACATTAGTATAATGATAATTACATCATCAATCTATGAATTTTATAATTAAACCAAATGTTGAAATTCTTAGAAATTTATAAATTTTATAAAATCTATGAATTTTAAAATCTTTCCATCCAAATAATGTCTAACTCTATTTGACTTGTTCTCTTTATGCTCTTTTATAATTTTATAATTTTTTTTATATTTTCCTTTCCTCTTTTATATTTTAATGTTACTATAAGGTTGATTTCTTTCTTTTTTTTTCTTTTTTTAATCAATGAACCATACTGCAATATTATAAAAAATAAATTTTATCTACAATGTTTCACGATTTTTTAATAATATGATTCGGTAAATGTACAATCATTTACTGAAAACGATTATGTATTAGCCTATTATTAATAATAATGTAATTATGTATTATTTTCAAAATATGTGAAATTTATCTAAAATTGTTATAAAATAATTTATTATTATTATTTTATTGTCATATGCGTATTTTTATTATTATGGACTACAATGTACAAAATTTATTGATTTGCCACTGGCTCTCTATTACCGAAGTCACTCAAAAATCAAAATAATTCAAATAATTAATTATATTTGGAGTTATTTTACCGAAGTCACTCCAAAATCAAAATGAAGAAAAATAATTCAAATAATTAATTAGATTTGGAGTTATTTCTTAAAATAAATTAGAGCGAGCATCACTATCAACATTTAAAGACATGTCAAAAACCGGTGATGTGATAATTGCATAGATGAGTGAATTTGATAGCTTGCAATCTATAAAAGATGAGAGAGAATTTCATTTGAATAAAAAATTTAAATGTATTCCACTTTTATTATTTTTATAATAATTTTAATTGTAAAATATATTGCAATTGATTTCAATTGTAGAAATAAAATGACTTTAAAAGTGTTACTCAAATTTTGCTAATATATCGTAACACACTTTGTAATTGCAATTGCAGATATAATAATTATATTATTGTGTGGATTGCAAGAGGATAACGTCATATGTCAAAAATATGTGGCCTGCTATTAACCTTTCGACAGATGAACTCGAATCATTTTGTGCTGCCTTATGCTCAAATGCTTGCATATATTAATTTCCTCATTTTTCTATTTATGGATTTCTAACTATTTTTTTTTTTTTTTGGTCCTTTTTGGATGATATTGATGTCTCATTCATATAGACTGGCAGCAGTATTTTCTAACTTCTAAACTTCTGAATAATTGGAAGGGATAGGCTATGTGAATCTTGTAGTTATTTTCTTTTTTTAATTTTGGATTAAGCCTATAAATAAATGTAAAACAGTTGAATGTACAAATAGCAGTATTGCCATATCATATTTGCCTAAATCATGAACATCATGGGCTGCTTAAAATGGCTCTGTTTGTTTCTATTTCTTCTCAACTTTGAAGCTACCAACTCAGAATCAATTTCTTCAACTATTTCGTCCTCAGTCCAACAGTGCCCTCATGAAGAGAGCCTTGCCTTGCTTCAATTTGCAAAATCCTTCTCCACTAACACTTCAGTTACTGGGTTGTGTTTTGATGATCCTAATGCTAAGACAAAGTCTTGGAAAGAGAAGAAAAATTGCTGCTCATGGGATGGGGTGACATGTGACTTGAATACTGGTCATGTGATCGGCCTTGACCTTTCTTGCAGCACGCTTCAGGGCAACTTCCCTTCCAATAGCACCCTTTTCTCCCTTTCTCATCTCCAAAAACTTGTCCTCTCTAACAATGATTTTACTGAATCCCACATTTCGTCTAACTTCGGTCGATTCTTGAACTTGACACATCTCGACCTTAGCTCTTCAAATTTTGCAGGCCGAGTTCCATTAGAAATCTCTCGTTTATCTGGGTTGGTATTTCTCGATCTTTCTGAAAATGTTTTTTTGAGTGTAGAAGAATCTACTTTTGACAAGCTTGTTCAAAACCTGACCGATCTAGAAGAACTCAATTTAAACTCAGTAAACATGTCTTTGGTCCCTCCTGGTTCCCTGATGAACTTGTCTACTTCTCTGTCATCTCTCCATCTTCAATTTTGTGAAATGAAAGGGGAACTCCACCGCGACATCTTTCACCGATCAGCTCTTCAGTCCCTTGACTTAATGGGAAACAAGAATCTTAATGGCTTTTTTGCTTTGTTTAATGTTAGTGCCCTTCGGTACTTGGATCTTTCTTGGACTAAAATTTCAGTATCATTAGACAATGATTTTGCCAGTAATTTGAAATTTTTAAAGGTATTGAACCTCAGGAGTTGCAATCTGGTGAAGTCAAATTTGGGATTGCTTCGTAACCTCACCCATCTTACCGAATTGATCCTATCTAACAATTATTTGAGTGGTCAGATCCCATCCCTATATGCAAACCTCGTAAACCTCACCAGGTTTGACATCTCCACCAATAATTTTAGTGGTCCAATCCCATCATTCCTTGGAAACCTTACACACCTCACATTCTTACACCTTTTAAACAATAATTTTGTTGGTAAAATTCCTCTCGACTTTGCTAACCTCACCCAACTTTATGATTTAGATTTATCAAATATTCTTCTGACAGGCTCCCTCCCTTTTCAATTAGGATTACTTCCGGGACTTACTGGTCTTGACGTATCCAACAACTTGCTTGATGGAACAGTACAATTCTCCTTGTTTGGTGAAAATGTAAGTCAGTTCCTGTATAGTTCATTGTGGAGTATTAATCTGAGTAACAACAAGTTGCATGGTCCAATCCCAAGTTCAATTTCAAAACTCATGAACCTAAAAGCTCTATTTCTTTCATCAAACAAATTGACAGGAGAGATCCCATCTTCAATTTGCAAGCTGAAATCACTGAAAATTCTTGACTTGTCAGACAACATTTTAACCAGTTCCCTTCCACAGTGTCTGGGAAATTTCAGTGTTGATCTTTCAGTGTTACGTTTGAATGGGAACAAATTCCAGGGAACTATTCCTCTAACATTTTCCGAAAGAAATAGCTTACGATATGTCAATCTTTATGGCAATGAATTTGAAGGAATAATACCACCTTCTATCATCAATTGTACAAATTTGGAAGTTCTAGATCTTGGTAACAACAAGATTGAGGACACATTTCCTTACTTTCTTGGGACTCTTCCAATGCTCAAGGTTCTTGCTCTACGGTCTAATAAACTCCATGGTTCTATAATGATTCCTACTCCTTCCACCAATTTTTTCTTCTCTAAGCTGCAAATTCTTGATCTATCCAACAATACTTTGAGAGGGTATTTGCCTATAGAGTTTTTTAACAATATGAAGGCAATGATAGAGAGTGATCAGGACATGGGTTATAATTATCTAAGCACCAATAATTTTCCTTTTGCTTTCTTTTACGACTATTCTGTTGAAATAACATCCAAAAGATTCCAAATAGAGTTAGCACATATCCAAACTATCTTGGCCATCTTTGACTTGTCATGCAATAGATTCACAGGAAAGATTCCAGAGGCAATTGGAAAGCTTCAATCACTTATAGCACTCAACCTTTCAAACAATTGCCTTGAAGATTCTATCCCACCATCATTGGGCAATTTGACCAATTTGGAATCATTAGACTTATCTTCAAATTTGCTTTCTGGCAGAATTCCTGAAGAATTGCTAGATCTAACTTTTCTTGAAGTCTTAGATCTCTCATACAATAGACTTGAGGGAGCAATACCTCAGGGGAAGCAATTCAGCACATTCGAAAGTGGGTCATATGAAGGGAATCCTGGATTATGCGGATCTCCACTTCTTAAACTTTGCAGCAATGATAAGAGACAACAACTGCCTTCATTCCACGAAGAATCAATGCATGGATTTGGATGGAAAGTTGTGTTGATGGGATATGGGTGTGGGCTGATATTTGGATTGGCAATAGGACATATTGTGTTTAGAACTAGAAAACCCTTGTGGATCATTAGAATGGTCGAACATATATAGGTTTAATTAGTTGTAATCAAACATATTATGTTTGTACGATTATGTTCTGTGTTCAGGAGCTAGCTAGTGTTATAAATGTAATGAATTGGCTTCTATTCGATCATTTTGCTGAAATTTTGAATTTTCCTTTTCTTTTTTGGATTTTTTTTGGGTCTTAAACAGCTTGAAAATTAGAATTTCATTATCCAATTCAAAAAAAAAAAAAAAACATCAAAAGATCAACCTGGAGCTTTCTTTCCACCATAATTGCAGTAAAAATTTGTTTGACAGTCAGTTGTCCACAGCTTTGCTGATTGACATCAAAAGGAGCTCTTTTCTTCACCTCACAATCCCTCAGAGATGGAAAGGAGCTCTCGTTCCAAAATGTCTTCAAAGCAACAAATTTCACATGGCCTGTTAATTAATTAAAAGACACCAGCTTGACCATCTACCAGTCTAAAAGGAACCAACTTCAACAATATATAATGCACCCCATAAAAAATGAACTCATTTCTCCAATGCCAAAACCACCTAATAATCAATGAAACAAAACTGGCCAAGCACAATTTTTAATTATCAGTTTTCAAGTGAAGTTTATCCGTAGCTGGTAGCCCAGTATGAAGGAAGCATCAAACCAACTAGGGCATTCTTGACGGAAAATTATCTTTTTATGAGTATTAAGAGTGCATCCAGTATGAGATATACTGTGAATTGCATGAAGGAGAATGAATAATTATTTTTTTTAAGAGAAAATTGCTTCTAGATTTTTGGCGTTTGTTATATGAATTTCAATATCAAAGCTAAGGGCTTTTTCCATAAAAATAGGGTGGTGTGAAAAAATATTCACCGAGGGTAAAATTTTCATAAATTCTCAATTTAGGATAGTCACTCGTCAAATATTGACCATAAGTGAATTGTCCGCTCTTTGGGACAGCGGTCTGCCATGTCCGTGGTTTAGAAAAGAGGACATAGTCTGTCTGCTTCGGCGGACAGACTCTGGACAGAGAGGGAATTGATTCCACACCACCCAGAGAATTGATTCTTAGCTGAGTGGTGGTTAGAAAAATTGATTTCGCAGAAAAAACTAGGAAAAGCTAGGCAGAGATTCAAAGCTGCAATTAATGTGCAATTATTAGGAATGCATTATTAAGTGCTATGTATAATTCAAAGCTGCAATTAATTGGATATAGTTTTCGTAGACTAAGGTGAGCTTTAGTTTCTCTCAAAATGATGAGGAACTTTGAAGTGAATTAGTGTATAAATTCCTCATGAATAAATATATTTTTCAGTAATTTGTTAGAATGCTGTTAACATAAATTTAGTTTTTATTTGTAATTTGTGCATCACCAAATATCCGAGTAGCAACCATGATTCTTCTAATCTACCCTGCCCAACACCTCCAAGACACCACTATCCAATAGATCCTATAAGAAATGGTAGTGAAGCTTGTGTTTGAGGTGGGAATCTCTGTGGGTTAGATTGGGAAAGTCTGGGAAAGCAATTAAAAATGGGAAGAAATCTCAATGGCATATGTTGGGAAAAACACCGAAAGGCAGGAACATCTGTGCCTCCTAACAATGAGGTGCAAAAAAATAAATTAGGTTGCTGTCCGCTCTTTCAATAAGTGGACAGTGTCCACATAAATAGAAAAATTTTTGCCAAAAACCCTAAAACTGGTATTTGTAAATTATTGACACTAAAATAAGAAATGCTTTCTCAAAAATCACTCAAAAGGGAAAAAGCCCCAGAGCTAACAATTTTATTTTTTTTTTTAAAAAAAAATTGATACAGGTGTAAATAAAAGTTTGAAGCAGCTGTGCTTTTTCTTTTTGCATATTTTCTGTTTTTCTTTGATTGTGTTAGAAATTCATTCTCACTTGTTTGTAACTTGATTTTTTTAATATAGTTTCGAAATTGATAACTAAAGGTTGATAATTAAAGATTATTGATAGAAATTCAATTTTGAATTCAATCATTAATATGTAATTATCAGTTTATGAAGATTATGGAACCGAAAAGAATAAATTTCACCAAATTGAATTATTCCATCAGTATGCAGATGAACTTGTATATAGGAAGAAGCTAGCTAGCTAAACCGCACGTGTAACTAATGTGTCTCAGCAAACTAACACTCTCTTCATATTCCATAAGACTAAAGAGACTGTTTGGTATTGTAGTTGGAAAAAAACTTTATAAAATTTTTTATTTTTACTTTTTTGAATTTATAAAAGCATATAAACAAATATTTTTTTTTGGAAGTATATTGAAAAAAAACAGTTTCTAAAAAATATAAAAAAATTAATCAATTAAATAAAAAAATTGAAAACTTAATTTTTAAACATTTAGCAACAATTCCAAATACTCAATAATTAAGCCTATTTTGTTCTACTTCTCATCTATTTCCACAAGCATTACTTATAAATGAGATTGGATGGAACATTTTGGAATTTAACAGTTTGAATTTTTTCTGTATATATAGAAAACTTTGCTTTTGTATTCTTTAAGTCCAATCAATGAATTCAATTTAATTCAATCTTTTATCAAAGCTGCGAAATCTCATAGAGATTTCTAATTAAAATTGAAACACTTAATAGTAAGTTAACTTTCATGGTATTTGAGATAATTGTTGAATGTAAAAATACCAGTTTAGAAAATTTTTTTTATAAAATCGAATAATTTTTTTAAATTTTATAAACTCTATTTCTAATCTACTTCTATAAAATATATATATATATATATACTTCCCGTTAAAAACAATTTTCAAAATTGAAAAAATAACATTTAAAAAAAAAGCTTTTCATTTTTTTCACACATAATGCAAACTAGAGCCTACCATTAATTGAAGGGAGGTCGGAATAGAAAACAACATAAAATTTATCTTCCTCACTCTTTAAAATACAGCTAATACCTTCCCCTTCAAACTCCAAGGCGAAGATCCGAGGAGTTTGGGATTACAAACCCTAGTTTCTATATCTACTATGAAAAATACCGCTAATTCGGTTCATGCAAATTGTTCAAACAACAACAATAATATTAAATAATATCTAATAGAGTTTGAACTAAAAGTTTTGAGTTCGAAGCAAGAAAATGAATGTAGCTAATTTAAAATTCTCGTAGAATTATTTTACCGCTTTTCTGATACGAGCATTATTAACTTCATACCTGTGATTTCGCACCAAAAAAAAATAATATAAGAAGTGAATAAAATATATAATCAAGAATATGAACCATAAAATAGCGAACAATTTTTACCCCTCAACTCTTCGAACCAGAGAAGTTGGAGAATAATGAAATATTTAGGTTGAGGCATGTGATGGATCTTTCTGGCAAACAAGTTTATGGTTTTGTAGGAATGAAACAAATTGGTCTACGTATCGGTCATGAAGATCTTTATCTGCAAATAACTTCTTCATCTCCTTAGAGTTCTCCCTGTATTCCAATCCTTCCTTGTCAACCATAACCAACCTAAGCGAATAAGCCACAGATTCCTTTGTGAAGGACCCATCTTTCTCATCTCTTTCTACTTCAACACCCACCTTTTTCTCTTCAAAAACCCTGGCGATTAGCCCTTGGTCAATAGAGAAAGGCAACATAATCAGAGCAAGTCCAAAATGAAGTGCTTCTATTACTGAGCTATAACCACAATGAGTCATAAACCCTCCAACTGATTCATGACTAAGAATTTTGAGTTGAGGTACCCAACTCGTCCACACAACTCCACGGTCCTCCACTCTCTCCTCAAACCTATCTGGTAACTCCACCGAGCTACCCTTCGGTTTCCTTAAAACCCAAAAGAATGGCAACCTTGATAACTCCAACCCAAGTGCTAATTCATATAACAAATCTTGACTCAGTTCCAACTCGCTTCCAAATGCTATGTAAACAACGGATCCCCTGTTTTTATTGTCTAGCCACTCACTAATTCTGACCCAACTATCATCTTCTTCATTGCTGCTGCCGCTATCCACTACTAGAGGTGGAATTAGACCTAATGGAAATGTAGGCTTACCATGAAGCTGACCGAGAAGCCTTAAGAAATCAAATTCAAGCTCCTTGCAGCTCCGTACAGCAATAACATCAGCACCCCTCATTACGGTACCTACGCGAAACATGTCGGAGAAACCGGAATTGTTCACCTTGACGTGATCGAAAAACCGATTCGCTTCGTGGAGGCGAAAGGCGACTTTCGAGGGAAACGGGATCCATTCAGGAGGAACGGTGAAGTCCTCTGGCTTAGTCCGTGAGTCATCACCGTTGATAATGGCCGACGTAGATGAACCCAAGAAAGATAGAGACCAAGCAGCAATAATGCTGAAAAAGGCACCAAAGATGCCAAGATCGGCAGTGATGGAAGGTACCCAGTGTGCAGAAAAGTCATAAATGATCCAATCTGGAGAAGAAGTCTTTAAGAATTGAAACAAAGGACCATGGAGACCGTCATATGCAATCTTAAGGTATGGAATTTTGTTGAAGGGTAAGTCAGAGGTGGCCTCTGCGTTATCTGGAAGATTTTCTACTGTGGGTAAGGCGAGGCTGACAAAATTAATTTGGGATCCTAAATTTGAAGGGATTTTAGGTAAACGATTAATGTTCCTGGGAGTAGAAATGAAGGAGATAGTGTGACCCCTCTGAGCAATTAGCTTTGCAAGCTCCAGAAATGGAATTAGATGACCAAAAGCTAGCCATGGAAACAGAGCAACATGGAGTTTTCCATTAGGTTCTTCCATAGTAAGTTCTTGCTGCTTGCTTACCATATGTCCCTGTATATAAATTGGTGATGCAGTGGGAAATATCTGAAAAGTCATAATTGAAGATATGTGACATTGATAATGAATAAGAGTTGTCAATATTTACAATAATTAAAGTAATAATCTTCTCTTTTGAATAATAATAATAATAATAAAGTATCTCCAGGTGCGTATTAATAATAGTACCTTTGTTCTTTTTTATGCATTTTATACTAATTTTTTTATTATTGTACTTTTTTTAATATTTTTTATATTTGAATATATATATATATAATTAATTTATTTGGTATTTAATTATTATATTGAATTTATTATTAATTTTTATTTAATATTTTATTTATAATAAATTATAGAAATATATCAAATTTTATATTATTTTATAATATTTTATTTATAGCAAATAAGAGTTTATATTTATCTCAAATTAAATATTATTTTATAATATTTTATTTATATTTAATATATTTTTATTATATAACTACTTCCTCTCAAATTATTAATTTATTCAATTTGAAGAGTCGTATGTAAAGAGATAGTAAATACTTTTATGATTATTTTGCATATTTTTTTTATTTTCATTTTTATATATACTATATATAAATTAACATGGATTGCAAATAATTATTAGATATTAGACTCGTCATTAATCATTATTTAGTTTTTATATAGTTTATTTTATTTTTTATTAATTTATTTTGTCTTATTTGAAGTATTAATTAACTAATTAATGCCACTAATATATCACATGTTTATTCCAAATTTAATAATTAATATATTACATTTTATATGTAATATTTTATTTGTAGTGATATATAATAGAGGAGGCACGTTTATCTCGAATGTCATATTATTTTATAATATTTTATTTATAGTAAATAAGAGAGTTTTTTCAAATTATTAATTTATTTATTATTAAGAGTCATATATAAAATAGAAGTAGTAAATATTTTACGGTCATTTTATCTGTTCTCTATTTCCACTTTTATATATCTTTTACTATAGACTCTCTAATTTAGTTGCTCATTGAAATGCGTTTATTTCTACATATACAAAATTTATACACTCTGTACTATTTTGTTATACTCCACTTTTTTTTTTCTTTATTGTACTTTTTTCTACTGAATTTTTATATTTAAACTTATATAATATGATCATATTTTACTATTGACTTTCTTATTTGGATAATCGTTAAAATGCATTTTGATTTATTATGTAATAATTTTGAACGATTGAATGTTTTGTTAAAGTTGTTTTATGTAATGCTTTTTACGCCTTTAAGAACTAACGTCAAAGGAGAACTGCTTGATATTTAGAGTTATATAATCCTGTCCCTCGATGGTGATGCCACTGTTGGTAACAGTTTCATGAGTTTAGAAGGAAAGGGAAGTTTTGCTAGATGAGATCTCATGTTGTCTCTTATGGCTTTTCCATTGTTGAAACACCTATTGCAGATCTTGGCGATTCTCTTCTTCTCTATTGATTGAAAGCAATCAAAGTTGTAATTGTAAAAAAACCCACAATAACAATAACAAGAAGCTGGATTAGATATAAGTTCTTGAACGACAAGATTAGCAGAACCAAAAAAAAGAAGTGCAGATGTGAGATTAGATAAATAGAACAGTTTCACAGAAGAGAGAGAATCGAAAGGGTATTTTACTTATATGTCCATTTTGATATTTTATTTACAGTAAACTATAAAAATATATGTTTATCTCAAATTTTGTATTATTTTATAGTATTTTATTCTAGTAAATAAGGGGTTCATGTTTATGCTAAATTTAATCACTTTATAGTATTTTATTTATACTCATGTATTTTATTAGATAAATACGTCTCTCCAAATTATTTTTTTTGTTCATTATTAAGAGTCATATATAAAATAAAAATAGTAAGTACTTTACGGTTATTTTGTCTATACTCTCTATTCCCACTTTTATATATGCCAATTTTAGATAAACATGCATTATACGTTATTGTTAGATATTAAACTCATCATTAAATATTATTTGATTTTTATATAATTTTTTTATTAATTTATTTCTGAAATGTTAATTAACTAATTAATGTCCCTAATATTTGGGATAGAGGCACACGTTTATCCCAAATTTAATAATTAATATATTACACTTTGTATTTTAACTAAAAATGTAATTTTATTCATAATACTTCAATATTTTATTTATAGTGATTTATATAATACTAGGTAATTACCTCATGTTGTGTC
>CATIWF010213344.1:0-27426 GCA_949630135.1 Balakata baccata
TTCCTAGCTCACCTACAACTAAGTATTTTCTCAAGGCTCACACCGAACTCAAATCTCTTTTGTTTTAATGGCTCACACAACGACCCAAACAAGAGTTTTTTTTCACTGGGATCACTCTTACAACATATACCCAGGTGTTTAAAGTTAACACTTCAACCTTTCTTACAAAAGAGATGAGAATTAAAATTGTAAGAGTTTTGGCAAGCTTAAAATTAAGCTCTTATGTTCTAAGACTTTTTGGAGGTCTATTTATAGTGTTTACCTTTCAATTAGCTGTTACATATGGTGCCAAAACTATTTCTAATATTCTAAAAAAGATTGATTAAAAGTTATCTGTCAGAGACAGTTTCTCGGTTGGGAAACCATGTTTTCCGGTTGGAAAATTCATATATTTGTTGGAGCCTTACACGTGGCAGCCTTGAATTTGTCCTTTTCTTCAGCGGCTCTTTAACAGCTAGTCTCAGTCAAATTTTCTGGTCGAGACAAGAGTTTGTCGGTCGAAAAATCATGTTTCCCGGTCAGGATAACTTTTTGGAATTTTTGGAATGCTAAAATCAAGCAATTTCCAATGGGGAAACTTTTTTCCCGAGGGGGAACCTGTCTTTCCCGAGGAGGAAACTGTCTTTCCCGAGGAGGAAACTGTCTTTCAATTTTTGACCGATTTGTTTACTAAGCAAATCAAATCCAATTGATTTGAAATTTTGTACACTATCAAAACAACATTAGATGAAGACATTAGTAACATTTAATTTGATTGTCAAGATCAAAATAGAGATCAATCACCCTAAGGTCAACAATTTCTATTTGCCACAAATTCAACTCTCCCCTTCTTGGTGCACCATCTTTCCAACAATTATTGAGCAACGTAAATGACAATTCTAATCAAACTAAGTATGACACGTGTTTGGCACTTAAGACTTGGTCATATTTCTAATGCAAGGATCCAGAAGTTGGTAGATATGGAAATCCTAAAAGGTTTAGATTCTTAGTCTAATGATTCTGTTTGTAAGCCACGTTTGTAAGAAAAAAATGACTAGAGCTTCATTTTCTGGTCAAATGGTACTTGCTGAGAACCTTCTTGAATTAATTTATACTGGTGTTTGTGGACCATTTAACAAAATGCTCCAAAGAGGTTATCGATTCTTCGTTACCTTTATAGACAATAAGTATAGATATGAGTATTTGTATTTATTGAAATGCAAATTTGAAGTTTTTAAAAAGTTCAAGAAATTTAAGGCCGAAGTAGAAAATAAATTTGGAAAGAATATTAAAGCATTGCGATCGGATTAAGTGGTGAATATTCAAGTACTAAATTTAATGATTATAGAAAAAAAATGAAATTATCATATAGTTTACTCCACCTAGCACACTTCAACTAAATAGTGTGAGTGAAAGGAGAAATAATATACTGTTAGATATGGTACGAAGTATGATGAATTATATTGACTTACCTATCTCCTTTTGGGGATATGCTCTGGAAACAACATTATACATTCTTAAAGAGTTTCTTCTAAATGTGTGAATACCATTTCATATAAGATATGGACTGACAAAACTCCTATATTATCTCATTTCAAGATATAGGGTTGTCCTGCCTATATTAAAAGGCAAAACACAGATAAATTAAATGAATGGTCCACTAAAGGCCGATTTGTTAGATATACTACTACTAGAAATATTTTGAGATATTATTTCTATCTACTTGATAAATAAATTGTTGTTTTTGAATAGAGATGTCATCTTTCTTGAAAAGGAGTTTCTTAAAGAAATAGGCAAAAATAGACATATAGTTTTAGATGAAGAGTCATCTAAAAAGCAAATCTAAGTTGTCAAACCAAAGGAGATTGATAAGCCAATTGAGCCTAACATGACAAAGGATATCATTTCAGCTCCTAAGAGGTTTGAAAGAGCTTCATGCCCTTCTAGATGGCATGGATTTACTATTGAACAAGTCTAAGAGTTATTTATATTAGGCAGTAACGATCAACCAGGAGATCATGTCACTTATGAAGAGATAATTACTGACATTGATGCTCTTAAGTGGCAAGAAGTAATGCAAGCTGAGATAAATTCTATGTATTATAATCAAGTTTGGGAACTTGTAGACCCACCTGAAAGAATAGTTCCAATAGGTTGTAAATGGGTTTATAAGCACAAACTAGATTCTGAAAGGAATATTGATACTTATAAAGCTAGGCTTATAGTGAAGGGGTATCGCCAATGGGAAGGGATTGACTATGAAGAAACATTTTCTCCCGTAGCTATGCTTAAAAGTATTTGAATACTTTTAGCCATTACAGCACACTATGATTATGAAATATGATAGATGAATGTCAAAACTGCTTTTCTCAATGGATTTATTGAAGAAAAAATTTAAAAGGAATAACCTAAAAGATTTTATTTTGAAAATAGTTCCAAAGTGTGCAAGCTTAAGAGATCCATTTATGATCTTAAGCAAGCTTCAAGGAGTTGAAACAAGCATTTTGAAGAGGCCATAAAGAGTTATGACTTTATTCAAAATCCTAATGAGACTTATATGTACAAGAAAGTTAATGAGAGCAAGATTGCTTTCTTAGTCTTATGTGTTGATGATATTCTAATCACGGGTAATGATGTTGGCTTTCTAACTAATATAAAAGGCTGATTATCATCCACATTCTTTATGAAAGACTTGGGAAAAGCAGCTTATATTCTTGGTATTAAGCTGTATAGAGATAGAGCTAAGAAAAAGTTAGAGTTGTCCCAAGTCCTCTATTTGGAAAAAATCCTAAAAAGGTTTGAGATGGAAAATTCTAAAAGAGAATTAATAGTTGTAAGGCATGGAGTGCATCTTTCTAAGGAGATGAGTCTCAAAACTCCTGAAGAAAAAGCATAAATGACTGGCATACTGTATGCTTCAGCCATAGACAGTCTAATGTATGCTATGTTGTGTACTATACCAGACATAGCCTTTGTTATTAGATTGACTAGCAGATATCAGTCCAGGTGAAGGGCATTGGATAACAGTTAAGGCAATCTTTAAGTACTTAAGAAAGACTAAAGATTTATTCTTGGTTTATAGAGGAGAAGATCTGAGTATGATTGGATACACAGATTCTGATTTTCAATCGGGTTAAGGATGAATTAAAGTTCATGTCAGAGCATGTGTTCACCCTGAATGGTGCAGTAGTAACATGGAAAAGTTCAAAGCAAACGACAATTGTTGATTCTACAACAGAGGTTGAATACATTGTAGCTTTAGATGCCACCAAAGAAGTCGTATGGTTGAAGAACTTCTTAATGGATTTAGATATAGTTCCATTTATTTATAGTCTCATTCCTTTGTATTATGACAACAATGGGGCAATTGCACAGTCTAAAGAACCAAGGTCTCACAAGAACTTCAAACATGTGTTTCAGCGTATCATTTAATTAGAGAAATAGTTAGACGAAATGATATCTCAGTGCATAAAGTTATATCACCTGATAATGTGGCCGATCAATTCACAAGGCTTATGACATAAGCACAGTTTGACCATCATCTTTAGAAGATAAGTCTTAGATACCATAGTGAATGACACTAGTGCAAGTGGAAGTTTGTCATCAGTGGTATATATGCCTTAGTGTATTCATTTCTTTTTATATATTAAATAATGTACTATAATTGACACATGTATAATTTACATTTATAATAATAAAATATTCAAGTTGTTGATCAAATTATGAATATAGTAGTTACATTATACTATGAAATATAAAACCATTTGATTATCCTTAAAGAATTTATTATTAAGTTATTGATAATAATGAGATAAATATTTTTGGTAAAAGACAGTGAATTGGATATTCATTGAGCCTCTAAGTTATCACACAGTTTATTTTGAGGATGAATCTCATTTTTCATGATATAATAATATCTGGATAAACTAGTGAGTTTTTAAAAAGTTAAAGGTACCGAATAGTGACGCTTGATAATAACTGTTAATGACTGCACAGATAGTATTCGACATCAACATTTATTATCTTAGTTATAATATATGAGTTTTTTATGACTCAAAGTCATATGACTTGAGGTATCAAGACTGTCATTTCATATGTGGCTGTGGAGGTGTTATTGCCTTGTACTAGGCTATCCACACTTGGTAATCCTGCTCGTAGTCACCACAATTAGTCATGTAGTGAGACGCGAGATTACCAATAATAGGACTCGTCACCTTATAACATTAAGGCAATATCCTAATGGAGTTGATATTTGGGTTTTAATAAAATAAATTCTTAGTCATGAGAAATATGACTTATTCGATATGAGATCAATATTATTAATTAGACTAATAATGATAAGTTTTATTTTAATCAGAACGCAAATTATCACTCATTAGTACATTAACCAATAGAGTTTGACACGTTGTGACCCTATCATAACAAGATGACTTAATATTATGATCTAAAGGTAAAATTAATATTTGAGATTTTATTGGTAATTAAAAGGAGAATTCTAGAATGATGCTTAATATGTCCGGGTATACAAAAAATTCAAAAATAGTGTCTGATATAATCTTAAGGAGTTAATATTATATTTCCATTTCGATAAAATAGTTGACCTTATAAGTCATACCCAAATTAAATTATTTGGCTAGTCAATATTTATGATGTGAGGATTAATTTAATTAAGAATTAAATTATAAATTATCACTTATATTATTTGAGTTAAAATTAATATTGATTAATTTTAACTATTTCTCCTATATAATTTTAATTAACGTGTTAATTAAAATTATTATAATTTAATTAAGTGATAATTCAGCTATCTATAATGACATATTAAAGTAATTCCATAATTAATGTGACATTGCTTCTTCTACTTACATTAAACTATTAATGCAATTTGGCCACTTGCCTAACTATTATTTGAATAGCTATTAATGTCTTATTTTTGTTTATCTATAATAGAGAAAAAGACAAAAACCATTAAATAACAATTAAAAAAAAGGAAAAAGAGTTATCTACGTAAATTTCGCCAATTGTACATCAATTATATAAATTGTAATAATTTGATACCTTAAAAATTATTTATAATACAAATATACCATAATTATATAAATTGTAATAATTCAGTATCTCAATTTTTATTTGTAACATAAAAGTACCTCAATTTTTATTTTGTAACTAAATAATACTTTTGTTTTTAACTGTTAATCTCTTTAACATAAGTATAATATAAAATATCCACATCATATAAATTTTAATAAAAAAAATAGCTATAATATTCACATTAGATAAATTTTAATTTTACTGACTTGATATTATAACTAATTTTGTTTTTATTAAAATTTATCTGAATATTTCATATTATACTTTTATTAGAGAGACTAAGGGAGTGTTTAAGAATACTGTTGAGTGTTCCAAAAGCATATTTTGAATTTTTTGATTTAATTGACTAATTTTTTTAATTTTTTATGAATTTTTTTTTAAATATGATTCTGGAAAAATATATCTATTTATCTGTATCGCCAAAAATAATTTTCAAAACTCAAAAAAGTTAAAAATACAAAAAAAATTTCTGAAAAACATTTTTTTCAAACACAATGCTAAATGAGCCCTAATAACTGAGACAAAAGTACTATTTAGTTACAAAATAAAAATTGAAATACTTTTTGTTACAAATAATTTTTGAAGTACTAAATTGTTACAATTTACATAATTAGGGTGCCTTTGTGTTACAAATAATTTTTGAGGTACCGAGTTGTTATAATTTACATAATTGAAGTACTTTTTTGTTACAAATAATATTTGGAGTACCGAATTGTTATAATTTACATAATTAAAGTGCTGTCGGTAAAATTCACCGAGGAGAGTTTTACATGAAATAAGACATTAAGCCTATAAATATGTTGATTTTTGAAATTTTGTGTCTTCTCTTTTTTTCAAATAAAAAAGTACCGTTTTTTATAATTCAATAGACAAAAGAATTCTTCATTCTACATATGATGTAAAACGAGATCTGTTTAATATTGATTAGTTCAAGACATTAAAAAAGAATGAATGAGAATCTTTATATATCTTCTAAGTTTTTTTTTCTTTAATTTTCTCTCTTCTTTTCTTTCTTTATTTGGTTCTTTTTTTTTTTTTTTTTTGCTTTATCTCTTCTTCAATAACAATTGAAGAAAAAACACCAAAGAAAACTTTAAAGTGTTAGCAGCTTATAAATTTGTAAAAACAAAATTTTTTTTGTAATCATACATCTTAAACTAGCAAATGAGTTTCATCAAAGACAACTCAAATTTTTGGTTTTTTGCTTGATCTATATTTTAGTGAACTCAGTTCAAAAAAATTTATTTCAATTTTTTTTATTTTTCCATTTTGTTATAAAAATCATGAAATGATCTTGACAAATAAATATTATCCATAAAAGTTACAAAATATGATTTATAAAAATTATAAATAAATATTCAAGGTTAACATGCAAAATGTGTTTGCATGTCATGCAAAGTATGATTGCATGTTTCGGTTAAATTAAAAATTTTTGAAATATATTGTATTGATTGAAACTTAAAGCTTCCCTCCATCCAAAATCGATTTTAACAATTTAAATGTTATCAACATATTTCATTGGCTAAAATTTTCAAAAAAAAATTTTCATGAAGATTTTTGTGTAAACAATAAAAGAAAAATGAAAAGGATTTGATAAGTCTCTTTATCAAACTATAAAATAATATTTTAGAAAGAAATTATAAAATATTTAAATTGTATTTTTGATCATCTTAATTCCCATATTAGATTGTTTTTCAGATTAATTAATAAATTCTCAATTTTTAATTGAAAATTTTTTAAAAATACTAAAAAATTTCTAAAATATTACAATATTATCTCTAATTAAAGTTTGTTTTAAACATATCAAAAATACTTAAAAAAATATTATAAAAGTACATAAATTCAAAAATCACCCAAAAATGTATTAAAAAGTACATATTCAATATATTTTGAATATATCTTAATTATATATCCTTAAAAATATCTTGGTACAATATACTTTGAAAATATTTATATTGAGAATATCTTGAGAATTTTTTAAGATTTTCTTTGATATTCATTAAGAATAACTCAGATATACTTTAAAAATATATCGATAATTCCACACTTTGAATATATTTTAAAAATATTTTAAATATGCTTTGAAAATATATTAGAAATATTAGTGGTTTTCACAAAATAAAAGAAGAAGAAATAAATAAATAACACAATAATTAATGCACCACAGGATAAAAGAAATCTGGACAATCGTTGCTGTCAAAACCAACATCGTCCGAATTGTAGTATTCGTAGCTCGAAATAGATTTTGCATATAGCTGCAACCGATTTAATTCAGCAGAGGCACCAAAGTCTCAGATGCAGAAGATCAGAGTTAAAACCATTAGTAGCTACAGCAAACTCAAGTCCACGAAATCATTGGATGAAGGTGAGGATTTGCGGCTGAAATCTTGGATTAAAGGTGGCAAACTTGGTTTCCTGGTTCATGGCAGTAGATGCACAAGAAATAGAGCCTCGAAGCAGATGAAGAAAGAATGATTTGCCGATTATTGATTTTTTTGTCCATTTCAGCTTGAGAACTACCGGTCTCTAGCAAAGGTGTAGATGCTGGAGGAGTCGATGACTATAGATGGAGAAGAATATGACAAAAAAACTTTCCGTAAAATTGAAAAGAGAGTTTGTACAAATAAAAAAAATAAAATGATAATAAATACTAAAAAGTTCGAGGATATAATCGGTAATGTGAATAAGAGCGGTTTCAAAATGACGAGAGGCTTTCTTAGTTTCCCTCTCAAAATCGTGGCATTTGGCTTTCCCTCTGCTCTAGGGTTCTTAAACCTCAAAATTAAAACCTTTTTTCATCAATTCTTTAAAATTTTCTCGTAATTCGAGGTTGAGATGGAGACGACGGACCTTACGGAGGGAGCGATAGCGCAGATAACGAGCGGAGGAGCAGCTGCTGCGGATTTGAAGCCAACATTGCAGGTTTCAGAGCTGAAATTGGTGCAGACCAAGCAGCAGCAACAGAGTGACCGCTTCCGCCTGGTTCTATCAGATGGTTCTCATTTGCAGCAAGCCATGTTGGGTACTCAGATTAACCACTTGGTTAATAAAGGGGAGTTGCGCCGTGGTTCTATTGTTCAACTCAAGCATTATACCTGCACTGCCGTTCAAAACCGCATGTAAGTCGACCTATATTATTTTACAGGAGATTCAGTTAGTGTCTTTGGTTTTCTGATAATATCAATTAATAAACTTTCTAAAGCCTCTGTTGAAATTTAGTTTCTTCTAGTAATTTCCAATTCAGATAATTGTGGTGGCAACCTCTGATTTCTTTCTTTTATACAGTATTTGTAGGGCAATAAGTTCTAGATTTTAATATATCCTTTTATCCAAGGATTTTTCTTTATTGTTTTTTTTTTTAAAAGTAATTTGGAGAGGATATACTTTTAACTGCCCCTTCCCCCTGCATTGAGCCGCCTTGATCTTAGCTGGGCAGGGATGGGAGTTGCGAAACCTATTCCCCTGCGTATTGACATTCCTAGGTTTTTAGTTGATTTCAAATCAGATTCTTTTATTCATGCATGATTATTCAAATCAGATTGCGGTCAAATTTTGCCTTATGTGAATCCTCTTGTATATTCGCCTTGAGGAGCCTGCATATAATTCTTAGGGAAATGCAAAGCTTCCAGTGATGATAGGTTTAGGCCTATGATATTTTGTCTTGTTATTTAGATGAGGTGTCTTTGAGTGATAGTTTGGACAAGGAACCGATGCCAAAGAAATAATGATGAAGCGGCAAAAGTTTTGAGTAATAATTTCATAATAGTACTAGTTTTTGGACTTATTTGTTTGTTTCTATTTAAGTTCTCTAACATTATGATTCTGTTCCCTTCACCGAATGCAGGATCATTATCATCCTGGAATTGGAAGTCAAATGTACAGAATGTGCTCTTATTGGAAATCCAGTGTACACTCAAAAATCTATGGGGCCTTCACAATTCTCCACTGATCAACCAGTTCAGACTTCAGCAAATCCTCATTTTTCTGGTGGCGGTCTTACTGGTGGGATAGCTGGAAGCCCAAATTTGGCTAGGGCATCTCTGCCAAATCCTAGAATGAATCAGTTGCATAGCAGTTCTAACTCAAGCAATTATGACTCAGGAAGATATGCTGCAATAAATGTGCCTCACCAGAAAGCAGAACCTGGTGCAGGGCTCTATGGTTCAGCTCTAACAAATAGATCATACAATGATCAAAATGCGAGTTTTCGCAACCCTAAACAAGAAATTTCTCAGACTCCTGGGACTGATTCGTACCCCCCACAGCCAGCATATCAACAACCACCTTCAATGTACTCTAATAGAGGACCAGTGGTTAAGAATGAAGCTCCCCCCAGAATAATGCCAATTTCTGCACTCAATCCATATCAGGGTCGGTGGACGATAAAAGCAAGGGTGACAGCAAAGGGAGAGCTAAGGCACTATAATAATCCTCGTGGTGATGGCAAAGTGTTCTCTTTTGATCTTCTTGATTCTGAGGGTGGCGAAATTAGAGTAACTTGCTTTAATGCTGTAGCTGACCAATTTTTTCACCAGATTGAAGCTGGGAAGGTTTATTTAATTTCCAAGGGGAGTTTAAAACCTGCTCAAAAAAATTTCAACCACCTTCACAATGATCTAGAAATATTTCTGGAGAGCTCTTCAGTCATGCAACCATGTTTTGAGGATGACAATTCAATTCCAAGGCAACAGTTTCATTTCCGTTCCATAAGTGAAATTGAGGGCATGGATAATAACAGTGTTGTGGACATAATTGGTATTGTATCTTGTGTTACTCCTGTGGCTTCAATAATGAGGAAAAATGGCACAGAAACTCAAAAAAGAACCCTCCAGTTGAAAGACATGTCAGGTCAAAGTGTTGAATTAACTATTTGGGGAAATTTATGCAATGCAGAAGGACAAAGGCTGCAGAGTCTGTGCGATTCTGGTGTTTTCCCTGTTCTAGCTGTTAAAACTGGTAGGGTGAGTGATTTTAATGGAAAGGCAGTTGGGACTATCGCTACAAGTCAGCTATTCATAGAGCCTGATTTTCCAGAGGCTCACAGGCTGAAAGAATGGTTTGAAAAGGAAGGGAAGAATGCCCCTTCTGTCTCTATATCAAGACAAATGTCAAGTGTAGCTCGGACAGATGTTCCAAAGACTATTTCTCAGATCAAGGATGAGAAATTAGGAACTTCCGAGAAGCCAGATTGGATCACAGTCAATGGGACTGCGATATATGTCAAAGCTGACAATTTCTGCTATACAGCTTGCCCCTTGATGGCTGGTGATCGACCATGCAACAAGAAGGTTACAAATAATGGAGATGGGAAATGGTGGTGTGAGAAGTGTGATCAGTCTATGGATGAATTCGACTACAGATACATACTCCAATTTCAGATACAGGATCATACTGGCATTACTTGGGCGACTGCATTTCAAGAGACTGCAGAGGAAATTATGGGTATATCTGCAAAAGAACTGCACTTCTTAAAATATGAAAATCAAGATGATGATAGTTTTTCAAAAATTCTTCAACAAGTTTTGTTTAGTAGATTTGTGTTCAAGTTGAAAGTGAAGGAAGAAACTTTCAGTGATGAGCAGAGAGTAAAGTCCACTGTGGTGAGAGTGGAAAAGGTGAATTATTCATCCCAGTCTAGGTTTCTTCTTGACATGATGGAAAAGTTTAAATCAGAAAATCTCAGTTCTCTTGGCACCAATTTGGAAGCTAGCCATTCTAATGCTGGAGGAAACAGTACTGGAATTGAAAGTGGTGGAGGTAGAATAAGTGGACTACTAGGAAGTAATCAAGCAGGCAACAGTAGCTATGCTGCTAGGGAATTTTGTTTACCAGCGAATCAAGTGGGTCAGTACAGAAACCAGTACACCAGGATTTCTGCACCTAATCTTTCTTGTAACAGTTGTGGTTCCATTAGTCATAACTCCATGAACTGCCCTAGTATCATGAATACTCAAAGGCAGTCTACGAGTGGGATCTATGCCAATAGAACTACTTCTTTTGCTGGTAATGGTGGCACTGGAGGTGAATGCTACAAGTGCGGTCAAATGGGGCACTGGGCAAAAGACTGTGCAGGGCCAAGTACCGTACTTCCAGCTTATGGTACCACTGGCATTTCCTCGGGGAGATTTGGAGGTGTACCAAAGCAACAGGTAGGCAGCTTCTGAAAAACCTGGAAAATAAAGCAAGAGCGTTTTGTAAAATATAGTATGCTTTGCTTTCTGAAACATTACAGATAGGTGATGGGAGCATGTTTGGAGGTGTTTATGGTTTGGGTTCCTGGGCTAGCTTGTACAGAATGTTGGAATGATGGATGGCATGTTTTGACAAGTCTTCCTGGACTTGGCAAATGATAAATGGACAAGAGCTACATACATAGCCAACTTTGTAAATTTCACGAGTATTTGATTCCTTCTCCACTTTCCCATTTTTGTTCAAGAAGTTTGGTCTGTAGGTGTTTTGAACTTTGGTTTTAATTACTAAATTAACCCGGTTTCATTCATTCTGATGGAAATATGCAATTGGTATGCATGTTTTAATGATCTTCTATAGCTTAAAGGTTGTCACGTAATGATGTGTTTACCTATTTAAGAAATTATTAACTAGTAGATGTGGTGCCTGACCAATTCTAGACATAGGTTCAGTGAAAAGCTAAAAGCATTCGAGTAACTACAGCAGCATATATGAGTATGTGAACGATGAATGCAGCAGCATGGATCAGTTACGACTAGAAGAGGTGACAGCAGCCACTGCCGAAGGAGATTAACATTGGCAAGAGGAAGAGATCAGAGAGAAGATTATGGCTTCACTATCCATGACCATGAAAAAGAGTAAATAAAAATGTATGTGCCAAATTAAAAAAAGAAAAAGAAAAGGAAAATAGAGAAGAAAACTATCAAAGGAAATACAATACCTCGATAAATAAGTTAAAGCTTAGAAAGGAATATTGCTTCACCATCCATGACCAAGAAAAAGATTTATAATATCTGAAAAAAATAGAGAAGAAAATCATTAGTATAAGGGAAATACAATACTTCAATCTATGAATTAAAGGTTCCTTCTTATTAGGAGTGTTCATGGATAGTTCGGTTTGGGTTTATACTAAGAATTTATAATTAAACTAATAAAAATGGGTTTTTAAATATTTTAATTTTTAACCAAACCAAATACCACTGAAAATATCTAAATTAATGTTATTTGGTTTCGGTTTGAATAATCGGTTTGATAAATAAATGAATGAACAAAATAAAAAAAAAATTACAAAAAAATTAACTTAAAACTATAATAATAATAATAATAACATAAAAATCATCCATAATATACAAATTTAGCACACTATTTTCACTTCTAGAAATTCAAAATATAATTTACAGACAAGTAAGACAAGTAAAGTAATTTTTCCTGATGTTTCAAAACATTTATCAAAATTAATATTTTATCCTCATAATTCTACAAGTAAAAGAAAATAATAAAATTATATATTCTTTAGCAAATTATATATATATATATATATATATATATATATCTTGATTCGGTTCAGTTTATTGAATTTATGTTTTCTTAATCCAAAATCAAACTAAAAAATCGGTTTATAAAAATTTCAAAGCCATAATCATCTATAAAATTACATAAACCATAATTTTCGGTTTTGGATTGGATTGGATTGATTTGGTTTGGTTAATTTGTCTCAATTTCTTATATGTGAAAACGTTAAGGTAGTTAATGACATATTCAGGATTTTGAATTAGTGTACCAATGTGGACTAAAAATTTGAAAAGTAAAATGAAGAGAATAGACAATTATAGGGTTAGTTATATCTTACAATTTTATATTAAGGGAAAACAATATACGATTTGCCGCATTATATTTTATTTTCGTTAAATTATATAATTTTTCTGGTATTTATTTTTAGTAAGGAAAAATATTCACTTTTACTAGGTAGAATGTTAATATAGTATATCAAATTTCAGGAAAGTATTAGTAAAATAAATCAAATTGGCAAAAGGTATCAATGTAATATATCAAACTTTCAAATAATAAATAATATAATTTTCAAATCTCATAAGTATTAGTTTATTATGTCAAACTATAAGAGGCAAATCATATATTTTTTAAATTTTATGAGGTATTAGTGTCTTATATTAAACTATAGATGCAGATATTAATTTTTTCCTATATTAAATATTATATTATGCACATGTATATATTTTCCTATAAAATGTATTACATAATATATAAATATATTGAAAACAATAATTATATATTATCAATATGTTAAATTGTTAGAGCATTTCTAATAGTCTCTATATTTTTTTCTTTATCGATATTTATGAATTTTATATTATTTAACAGTCTTCATATCTTTTTTATTATTTACTTTATTCTCTAAAATTTATATTCGTATTCATCGGATTTAAGATCTACAAAAAAACTTTTTAATAATATTTTATTATTTATCTTTTATCTAATTTGTCTTTTCCATTTTTTTTTGTCTTACTCTATCTTTTCATTTTTTATATAGTTTTATTAATAAAAAATTAAAATAGAGAGTGAAATGAAAAATATTATTAAAGTATCACAATAGTCTCCCTATTTTTCTCCTTATGTATATTTAGAGAGTTTTGTACTATCAAGTTAGATAATAAAATAAGAAACATTGTTGGAAATGCTCTTCGAACTTAATTAAAATTTTCAATTTGATGTCAGACCAATTTCAGATTAATCGGTTTTTCATTTTTTTAAACTCGCCCTTGCCACTTTGTCACTCACATTCTGCTTACCCATCTTCACCAATCTTCAACAAATTTTTCATCAGGAATTTTTGCCCACCAACGTTTTTTAATTGTTTTTTACAGTTTTTTTTTTTTATTTTCATCTATACCCACATTTTTAATTTTATATTTTTTTTTTTTTTTTGTTCTTCATTGCGACTCTGTCTTCTCTTGGCTGTTTTTACACCATTTTCGTCACAGGTATACCGATTTGATTGTCCTATCCTTTTTATCTTCTTCGATCGCAAACTTTCTCTTATTTCCGATCTGGTATTCTTTGATCTCATTGCCTTTCTTCTTTCCATCATTTCTGCTTTTTCGAATAAGAGAAAAATCACCACTGAGATTCATGATGATTCTGCAATTATTTTTAGGATTTGACTTTCGCTCTAAGTTCAATAAGTCTATTAGGTTGCTCTAAGAGAAAGATTTGAGATTGAATTTATTTATTTACTTTTTTTTGTATGTATTGTTGTTGATTTCTTTTTTGTTTTTTATTTTTTTTGGTAAAAATCACTAAAATATCTTTAAAGTATTTCATAGAATTCCCAAAGGTATACCGAAATATTCTTAAAATATACCAAAAATACATCCAAGGTATACCAAACTTTATGGACTTTGTTTATAACTGTTTTAGGCTAATGTATTCTCAATATATATTTAAGGTATACTGAATTTTATAACATTTGTTTACAAATGTTTTAGGCCTAATATCGGATTTTATAATTTTTGTTCACAACTATTTTAGACTTAAGGTATGTCAGACTTAAGGTATATTGGATTTTATAGTTTTTGTTCACGTAACTATTTTAATCCTAATGTATTACAAGATATAACTAAGGTATGACTAAGATATGCCATAGATTATCTGATGTTATATTAAATATTTTAGATAGAAGGTATAACCGATATATATTCAAGATATATAGGAGGTGTTTGTGTAATTGTAAGAAATATTTTTTTTTGGTAAAATTGAATTTAAAGTTGTAATTATTTTTTTTTCGGCATCTATGAAAAATTCTTTTTTTCATCTTCACCAATTGGTGAGCCAAATCCCACAGGCCCATTTTTCTCCTCTTTATCGCGCCTCACCATCGCTCGCTCTCTCTCTCTCTCTAGCCGTTTCTCGTTGCCACCAGTTTCCCCATCGATCGAGCCCTCCAGTCTGCTCCTCAAGACTAATCAGCAGCTCGCTGGACCAGGGATGAATGTCACACAGTGGCAGTGATTTGTCAAACTAGGGTTCCTGTTTCTGGCATTTTATGTTTCAGGCCCAATTTCACTTGAATTAAGGTTATGCAAGTTTGTCCCTTTCCAAGTTATTGATCCAGATACATGCCGTGCACTATAACTAGAAACTTAATGCGACGGTGAATCTTGAAATTTTTCAGTGAACATCATTAAAGTTATCATTGGATCCAAATTACTTGTATTCTTCTAGCCCACGTGGATACTATTAGAGGCTTCCTCAGGCTGCTGTGCACTTGTGTCTGCTCTCTATCTTGTTTCTATCTACATACTGTTGAACTTTTTTGTGCTGCATCAGCTGCTCTGGCGACCAGCTCCAATTAATCCTCCTTCATCTATTATGTCTGCACTCTTTTTTCCTTCTTTCATGTGTTTTCTTTACTGTACCATGTCGGAAGTTTGTTTTTATGTGCTATGTAACATAATTATCATATATTCTATTTCATATTTTCTCAAAAGAGGCTAACTGAAACTAAATTTTTTTTAATATTTTCATTGTGCAGTGTCAATTTTACATTGTAATGGACTATTCATCAAGAGATGTGTTTGATTTAGGAGCATTCGTTGGGGACTTAACTGTTGAAGAGGATATAAGCAGGTAAGATTGCTATAATAATGTTGATAAGCAGTTATCGAGTTTTGTTCTTTATGAGTTTACTTATGTTTTTTGTGGTAGTGATGATATATCATTAGAAGGTCTGGATCAAGAATTGGAAGAATGTAAAAATGACGATGTAAGTTTCTTCAATTTTTTCCTCTGTAAGTTTTTCTCCGTAATTGTTGCTTCTTTGAGGAAGAATGATTTTGTGCTTAATTTGGCTTTCTGCTTTCTATTCTATAGTCTTTGCATATGCATAGGTTATTCTACCTCCGTTATCTTTTCTCTATTGAGTGATTCATTTTGGGAGCAACTTAATTTCTTTATTGGTTTATCGGTACATGTTTGAAAATAATAAAGAGTGTATATGGGGGAATATTTGCACGCTCTTGATCAATGATTCTTTTTGGCTTGAATATCCGATGAAGATGGTTTTTTCCTTTTCCTCTTTAATAACCATGTGTCGGTTCATTGGAAACTGGAAATGGTTAATTGCCATGATTTAGTTTATGGATCCATAAAATTCGCTCTCACTGAATATATGAAAATGGGATTCTGCTGAGGCTCACCAATGAAGAAATAGATATATTTTCAATTGAGAGATTGAAGGCATTGCATGATAGTGTTTTTATTGCCACCAAAGCTCTATTTTTTTTTTTATTTGGTCACTGACCATTTCATACAAGTACAACCTTTTCGGCTCTGTTGAGTTGTGAAATAATAAATGCAGAAATTGGCAATGGCATCTATGATGTAAACTTGTAAGGTTGGAATTTAATTTCGTTAATGTGGAGAATTACCTCAACTCATTCAATTACTTTATTTATATTACAATGTTCTTTGAGCAACCATTCTTTGTCTACCTTTGAACTGGTGGCTATAAGTTTTTGATTTTTATTTTTTTTTTCTTATGCACCATTTAATATAGGTAGTTGCAAATATATTATCTAAAGGCACAACGTTAAGGGACTACACAAAAGGGGTAGAAAACAATTTACGGCAAGTTGAATTAGATTCCATTCAGGTGTGTAGCCTCTTCTTTTGGTTATTTATTATTATTCAAGTGCACATTCTGATTAGTTTCGGCATTGAGTATAAGGTCTTATCTCCTTTTGTCTTTGTAATCACATGATTTATTGTTTTGTCAATGTGATCTTACAGAACATGTAAATTTTACCATACTCTTAAGCACAGAATGATTCTGGCTTTCTTAATGACGTATCTTGCAATTTTCTTTACTTGCAAAAAGTTGCGTGAAGCTATTTGATTCTCACTGCAATCTGCTTTGTCATAATTGGGCTGGTTCTACTGGTTTTTCTGGACCATAGTACTACAAAAGATCTATTATTTGGTCTTTTTCACATGATCTGTGTTGCCAATATGGGTGTACATGGTTTGGTCCAATTCAGAGATTTGAAAAGTTGAAGATTTTGAAATTCAAGTCTTGTATTGTATTGAAAATAAAAAATCTTCGTATTGTATTGTCTTGAAAATTTGGGACAATTCGGTACAGTAATTCGGTTCTTTCAGTAATAAACAATTCAGTACTTGGATATTTTGAACAAAACAAGAAGTATCTAAAATCTAAACATATTCAACTAATTTGATACTTAATAATATTATAAGAAACACACAATCATCACATAAAAATGCTCCTAGTTGACTATCAATCTTTGAAGAGTATATCATTATGTAATAAACTATCAATATGAGTCGATTATTTCGGTTCACGAATTTCTTGTCCGATTGGCCGATTTAGTCTAGATTTAACAACCATATGGTTATATATATTATTGAAATATTAATAAAATTTAGATTAGTATATAAGTTTTATGTAATATAATTATCTTGATAAAAAATGATAATCCCTCCGTCTGGAAAAGATAGGCCTAGTTCCATTTTCACACATATTAAGAAAATTGGTTAATTTAGTTAAATTAATTATTCTTGTTTGATGTTTTCCAAAAATACCCGTCATTTATTATTATCTTGAAAATACTATTTGATCTTTTTAATACAAGACTCAAATTAATACTCATGTAGATGTCAATCAATTTAAAGAGTTATTTAAAGCACTAGTTGAAAAAAATAAATAGACATTTAAGTATATTTAATAAGGGTGAATATAAATTAAGATATATTTGTAATTGAACAAAATAGCTACATTTCAAAAAAGGTAAGTGACCTGTAATTTTGGACGGTAAAAAATGGAAAGTGAGCATATTTTATTCGGACGGAAGAAGTATAATATATATTGTAAATTATGAATATAGTAATATTTATATAGGGATAATTGCAAAAAATAACCTGAACTTTTAAGATTGTATCAAAATTAAATTATACTTTTTATTTTCTCATTTAAATACACAAACTATTAAAACTTTAGCAAATTATGAATTCTGGTGAAACTCTGTTGACATGACATAAAATTCCAGCAAAATTAAAAATGTTGTACTAATTAGGAAGCTAAGTCATCTCAGAAATTTTAAAACACCATCGTTTTTGTTTTTTCTTAAATTTTAAAACATAAATCTCTCCGGTGAAACTTTGTTGACAGTAAAATTTTTGTTTCTCCTTGCTTTGCTGACCATACAACTCCCAAGCACGACCGCTGCATATATTATTTTTCAAATTTAAAAAGAGATTGAAGTTTTCAAATTTTAGGAAAAACAAAAACAATATCGTTTTAAAGTTTCTAAACTGACTCAACTTCCTAGTTAGTACATCCTTTTTTATCTCATTGGAATTTTATGTCATATTAGCAGAGTGTCATTGAAATTATAAATTGATAAAGTTTCAAAAATTTGTGTATTTAAATGAGAAAATAGAAAATACAATTTAATTTTGATACAATCTTAAAAGTTCAGGTGTATATATATATATATATATATATATACATTAATTATAAAGTATATAAAATATATAAATTTTATTAAGTATATCAGTTATATATTTGTTTTATTTATCAATATAATTTAGATTATTATATAAATTTAATATAATACAATTATATAATATACATAGTAAGGAATGTATATAATAATATTTAAAATTTAAATTATGTATATAAACTCATGAGTATAAAATATAAGTATATATTTATCAGTATATAATTACAAAGTATAAATATGTAAGTTTGTGACTATTTTATTTTAAAGTATATATATATATATATATATAATGTCTTCATTAGCTGTAAAGTTTATAAGTTTTAAGTATATCAATTATATATATGTTTTATTCCATAATATAATATAGATTAGTATTTAACTTTAAAATAATACAACTATTTTGACAAAACTCATATAATATAATTAGACAAATAATAAATTAGATTGATTTATCATATAATTATATTATACTTACTATAAATTAGGTTACTTTATAACTAATTACACTTAAATTTGATTTACCAAATCATTAATATAATTTAGATTTATTGTATAATACAATTAAAATAAATTATAAATGCTAAAAATATAATTAGTAATAAAAATTATTGTGAAAAATGAAAACTAGTAATATGTTACAAATAGTTTTTATTTGCATATTAATAATAAAAATAGTTCGTTTATTTGTTGGTGAACTTACTTTAGACCTATATGAAGTGTATGGGTTCACATGTTTGCATCACCATCATAAAATTTTTAGTATATAAAATTGTTTTTAACATATAAAATTTTCAATTGTTTGAAGTCATTATTATTATAAATTTCATATTAATTTTGTTAAATAATTAATAAATTTAATTATAATTTAATGAATTAAAATATATATTCTTATAAATTTAAGTTGTATTATATTTATATAATAAAACTATAAAATTTATAAATAATGTTATATATAAATTATTGAGTTCTTATTAATCATTATATATACTAAATTTTAAACATTTAGATACCGGTTCTTTTGGTATAATTTGATTCCAGAACAGTTCAATACAATACAATTCAGTACAGTTCTTGATTTGTATATCTCTAAAAGATCTAGATCCGTCAAAGTTAAATTCAATGGTATAGTTCAGTTCGGGTCTAGTAAAAAAAGTCAACGATGCAGTTCAGTTTTGGATCTTTTTCTTTGGTATAGTTCGGGAAGATCTAGGATCTGTGTGCAACCCTAGTTGCCAATACTATGTGTTTTCCTTAACAATTTTGCCTTTTTTTTTTTCATAGAAAGTACCTGCATTTTTGTGAACAAAAATGGATTGGTAGGTGCCCCTGCAATGGCAGTTTCATGTAAAAATCATCTTAATTACAATAAATTGCCAATTGTTTTTATTTTTTTAAATACAGTGGGTTCCTGCGTTCTAATTTGCAATTTTCTTTTATTGCTCCAAGATTAATACTAATCAATGATTATGATGGTAAACTGTATGAGAAGAAGGATGAACCGGTTGTCATCTTTTAAATGATGATGCCTAATGATTCCTAACTTCATTAATGTTGTGTGTTCATTATTTTTGTGATCATTTAGGAGGTTATTATTATAATGTTGACATTCATGGAAGTCTTTAAAAGGATGTGGTTTTAGTTCATAAATTGCTATTTAACTATGAAGTGGCTTCTTTCAAGACCTGAGATTTTGATTTGTTCTTGGCTGCAAAAGCTTTTGCTATTGCATCAAATGGTGTCCCTTCTCATTTTTGTTGACTAACTCTAAAACTTGTCCATTGTCGTGTTGTTGCATGATGTAATTATTTCTTCATGGATTTCATGGAGGCCATTTAATTCCTTACAATTCTTTTTCTTGGATTCTTTTCTCAGAAGAGTATTGGTGCTTGAAGCATTTTGCATCTTACTTATGATTTGCTTATTAGAGTATTCAGAAAATGTTACATAATGCAGTTATGCTATTTAACTTCTATTGATGCCATTTCATATGCTTGCTTTTAGTTGTTCCAATGACTATTATCATCACTAGTATGGCTACTAATCCAACTATGCAGGATTATATAAAAGAAAGTGATAATCTAGTATCTCTTCATGATCAAATTCGTGATTGTGACAACATCTTGTCCCAAATGGAAACTCTTCTTAGTGGATTTCAGGTATAATGATACTTCATGACTCATGAGCATGTTTATAGTTATTTAATAATTACGCTTTGGTTCTACTGTTAGAGCGTTTAAAGTTCTTGGATTTGTGGATGCCTTGTAGCTTGTACAGGCTTGGTACTTTTCTCCCTTGTTGTTCACCTTCTTTTGTGTGCTTGCTTGCTTGGTTTTCCCCCCCTTTTTATTTTTGTTTCTTCCTTCTTTTTGCTTCACAAATGCAATTCACTTGTGTTTATGATGTATGTGCTGCCATCAAGTTATCCGGAGTCCTAATCCTTATTCTTGTCTGTTTTAGAAAGAAGGACCTCTTAATAGTACTCTTCCTTTAGTGCAAGGAAACTTAAAAATATTCTATGTTTAATAGAACTCTTTAGGATATTTGTAGCCTCTAAGGCATATTTGGTTTTTGGTTGGATAAAAGTATTTGGACTTGAGAACCCTGGGTTTCTATATCAGTTTGTCAATGTAACTCATGTCCAAACTCCAAAATATTCTAATTCAATTCAACATTAATTTTCTCGTTGATCATAGTTATTAAAGGCGCAAGGCGCACTAAGGCGGGAAGGGGTCTTGGAACCTAAGCGTAAGGCGCAAGCGCACGCCTGAGTAACATAAGGCGCAAAAATAAAAAATAATTGAAAAAAATTATAAATTTTATTATTAGACTACTAACACGGTGATATAATAATATAAATATTAAAACTCAAAATACATAAGTTATAACAATAAGATAGAAACACATACACAGAAAAAAAAAAACTTAATTAAGGTTTTATATCCTAAACACAAGGTTCCTAAGCTTACTAAATACACAAGGATCCAAAGCTTACTAATACTGTATTTAACAAGTTTTAACACTTATCAGTTATGAATTATCATAGCAAAGTCCAATTAGTCTTGCGTCTAAATTGTATTGTTCAAATTTTGTGGAGGCTGGAACAAATGTTTTCTTTGCCCTAATCCTTTTTTTTCTTTTTATTGTTTGTTTTGGAAATAATTAGGTATGGTAGGACATACTAAGAGTTCTTTTCAATTTATAATCAATGGTTTAGATTTCTCGACTTTAAAAACAAAAAAAAGATACAAATAATTAACTAATATCTCAAGGCGCGTGCCTTTGTGACAATGTTTGCCTTTGAGTTTTTAAGGCGCTGAGGCTGGAGTCTGGTGAGCCTTGATACATCCTTCTATACGAAAATTAAACAAATAATTACTAAAAAATTATAGAAGTTAAGTTACTTTTATTGAAGTTCTCTACATCTAGAATCATTTCCATGACGAGCTTGGGGCATGATTAGGATATGGACCATGCATATGGAAGGGAATGTAAACTTTACTACTTATACAATGTTATACCTTCAATCGTATATGTATTTATAATTTTATATATTCACAAGCATTTTGTATTTGGTTTAGAATTGAAAATGTTTGTTTATCCATTTGTAAGGAATAAAGCCCAGATTGAATTCTCAATATGCAATTGAATGATTCTAGTTTTATTTTATTTAATAAGATCAAACCTTTTAATGATTGTCCAATTGTCACCCTTTGTTCAATTAGATTAGATATCATAGTATTTTCATTTTTCCAATTGAATGCAATTTATTCTCCGCATTGCTAATATTGTGCCATTTCTTTTTGGTTTTTTTTATTTATTTAGAATTTGACTATTCTTGAACTTGAGTGGACCCAAACTAACCTGCAAGAGCTTCTTTGTCATTGCTGTGATGAAGCTACTCATCATTCTACAAATTGGATACCTGAAAGGCCCCCGACTTTGAAATTCCTATTTTTCAGCAGCATGTGCCCATCAACCCTGTTCACCAACCTCCTTTAGTTGTGACATTGTGTTGTACCCTATAAAGCTATTTTAATTGGCGTTCATGAATTGCATCATGCCCCCATCATGGAATGGACAATATTATTTTTGTTACAAAAGAAAATAATACAAGTTACTTGTCAGAAACCATGCCGTCAGCCATATGGGTGATAAATGGCACTCAAAATGAATTATTTAAACCAAATCAAGTTTTTTTATTTTAGAGGGGCTCTATTTAACAAGAAATGGTGAAAATGTTTTATTTAATTGATGTAAATAGAATTAGGAGTCTTCCGCTACACATCTAGAATCTGTGTAAGGGTAGCTTGGGCTTTATTCCTCTTATTTGAAATGTTTTTATGCGAGAAAATTGAATGGGTTTATTATACCATGCACCAGAACATTTTTTATATCTTGCCAATTTATGAATAGCATATTTCCTTATTCTGAAAATTGTTTGTGATTTTAAGTTTGGAAGGGAAAGTTTTTACTTTATCATCCATAATACAGCTCATATATATTTGCAACTGACACCTCATAAGCTGTTCAAGCTACTAATTTATGTAATGACAAAGAAAAAGGCATGATGTTGATCTTCTTTTACTATTATTTGTGATTTGTGAACCCTGCTATTGATATGTTGACTGCTTAAACTACTAAAACAGCACACATTTCCATCAGAATTCTGACTGGTTTGAATTTTCTTAATCCTCTTAGGAAATATTGATTCTGTAAGCAGATATTATTAGCTTGTTAGTTTTGGCTGCTTAATTTCTGGAGTTTCTTTTGTTATCTTTTGGGTACTTACATATGCTCTGAGATGTTCTTTCTTGCAATTGAATTCTGGTTTCAATTACATTACTTACTGTTTTAGAAGCTTGATATCAGGCTGAGATTGGTTCTATAAGTTCGGACATTAAAATTCTCCAAGAGAAGTCTATGGATATGGGTTTAAAACTGAAGAATCGAAAGGTATCATTTAACAGTTAAAAATTGCATCATTATTTCCATTTTTTGTCTTTAATATGCTATAAATGCTTGATAAGTAGTATTTTACACCACAATGGTTGTCATCTTGTATTTTCTCTTATTGTCTATCTACAAAAGGAAGCGAGTTAGGGATTTACATGTTATTTGACATGAATTCAATGTTTTACCCTCACCCTTTTCTTGGAGGTGAATAGCAGTATGATACACTTACATTATGCCAAGGTTTCAGGAGCTCTCAATTCCCATAGACACATGAAGTGTAGTTTTTCTCCTCATGTATCTATCATTTATTTCTGTGGACTTCAAGGGGTTCCTTCTGGTTGGAAGTTGAGTTTTATGGTCAGGCAACCTGTTGGATGTTCCATTAAAAGAAAGTTATAACACTTTGAGTACACAACAGTTTGCTCACTAAGTTGGTACTTGGTAGCCTTGTGCAACTTGTGTTATTGGCTTGCATTTTTCAGTCTGGAAGGATGGTTGCTGTCATTGAATTGCCTTTCTGGGATCTAACTTCACTATTGTCCTAATAAAAATAGAACTTTTAAACAACCTCTTTGTTTTTTTAAGCTGAAATTCACATCTACAAGATCAATTTAGATTGTTCTCTAATTTTATCTGTCTCCTTTGTGTTTTAACTTTCCTTCTGTTGTCAAGGAAAAGATGTGTTTCCTCGATATAGTTCTTTTGTTTATTTTTTGCTTTTCATACTCTACCTAGGTGGCTGAGTCACAACTGGCAAAATTTGTTGAAGACATTATTGTCCCTCCTCGAATGATAGATATAATTGTTGATGGAGAGGTACCTCTGATTTTTGTCATTCATCTTCATTATTTGCTTTATCATTTAGTTGTTTCTCAGTTTGTTTCCAAGAGATCTTGTCTGTTGCAGTTTGTTGGAGTGGTATGCAGTGTAAGGCAGTTTTATGAAATGAAGAGAAAAATAGTTTCAAAAGCAAGAATTTCTTTAGTAAGAGTACAGAGCATTATTGCTCTGTTCCAATTTCTAACAGGCTTTGTTTGATTAAGGCTTACCAACATTATGTAAACATATTGGCTGACATTTTCTCTCCCTCTCTCTCTCTCTCTCTCTCTCTTCTCTACGTTGCATCCTCACTTATTATCTTCTCATCTTGCCAGCTTTCATGAATGATGCAGACAAGAAGATTCAGAAAAATTAAATTATAAAGATTTAGAAAATCCTTAAGATTCTAATACGGATTATCTGAATTTTGGGACATTTTGAATTTTTTTATAGGTCTTTTGGAGTATTATTTAGATCTTTCATTTAAATAGATAGCTGCTGGTTGAGAATTCATAACTCTAGGGAGCAGGGGCAAACTTTGGAACTTTCAGCTCTTTAACAATTTGTTCTTTTGAAGGTTCAGGATTAGTTTTGAGTCTTCAAGTGCCCATGGTTGTGGTGCTTTATTGATCAGATTTGTCATTGAATAAAATCCTGGCAGTTATGCCTGTTTGAATTAGGTTGCATTCTTTTTTATATCTTGCACTTTTTCAACTCCTGGTCTCTTTTTATTCATTTTCTTAGTTCATTATTTTAAAAGCTCAAGCATCAGATATAATCCAGTTTTTGAAGCATCTGCAGTTATTCTTTCTTGTTCGTTTCAATTATCCCCATGCACTTGGTTTTCAACTGCTTTTACAAGGACTACATTGAGGGTGTTATAGATTTGTTGTTAGTCTAGTTGATATAATACCATATATGGATTTGCTGGTTCTCTTTTGCATCTGCTAACATGGTTGCAGTGGAATTTTTATTTAGGTTAATGATGAATTTTTGAAAACTCTTGAGATTCTTAGTAAGAAGCTGAAATTCATTGAAGTGGATCCTTTGGTTAAAGGCTCAAAAGCTCTGAAAGATGTGCAACCTGAGCTCGAAAAGCTGAGGCAGAAAGCCGTTTCAAAGGTAGTTTACTGAATTTGCATAGTGTTCAGGTTATTGATCAGTTGCACACTCGTCTTTAATCTCTATAATTCAATCTGAATGCTTTTCTCTCAAACAATATCATGTACCAATCATTTTCCTTGTGACGTATAGTTAATTCCAGGTTAATATTTTATACGACTATGACCAGAGAAATCCTCACCAGTTCGTGGTTTTCCATAATTGGCAAAAGCTTTTAATTTTGACAATTTTAGGCTGATTTAGTGAATTGGTTGCAATATCAGTCAAACAATCAAAAGTGAGAAAGAAAAGAGTTTTTTTCATTGTGATAAATTAAAAAAGTAATGTTGATTCTTTAACAGATTTTATGTTTTAATTGCATAATTTTAGAACTCTTTTTTTTAAAGTATCAAAGTAAAAAAAAAAAAAAAAAGAAAGAAACTAATTTTTTTATTTTGTTTAAACTCTTTTCTAATTTATATGTATTTATAATAAATAAAAAGTTCTAATAAATTACTTTTTTTTTTTAAATATGACAGTAAGCTAAAATTGCAACCAATTGGCAAATCTGGGTAAAATTACCAAAATTGAAAGTTTGGTAAATAAAAGGTAAAAAACATTATTAATTTTTAAATTTTTTAGAAGTAATTAGGCCTATTTTTGTGATATAGATAATACTTATGCTGTCAGGTTGCTATGAACTGATGGCAATTGTCCTTAAAATATTTGCGTGCAACTTGGTTGTCCTCATACATTCTCAAATTAAAAAGCTGAAAAGAATTTGGCTTTTGAAAGTACATTTCAGATTCATTATGATACTTTGTAACTTTTTACTGTTGTGTCACTTTAGTATGCATGGGAGAAATAATGGGGTTTTTCTCTGTTCATTCTCTTGAATCACCTCATTCATGTTTCTTTCACTCACTACTAATTAGTTGATCGCCAAGATATGATCCAAATTTAATGAAATTCTTCTGGAAAATCTCAAAATTGTTAATATAATACTATTGTTTATTCTTTTGAGGCTTGGGCATGATTCTGGTTAGTAGTCTACACTTCTAATATTCATTTTGCAGGTCTTTGATTTCATAGTTCAGAAGCTATATGCATTGAGAAAGCCCAAAACAAATATTCAGATTCTTCAACAGAGTGTTCTTTTAAAATACAAGTGAGTTTTCTCAATAATTTAATGGCATGTATTTGCTCTATCCATCTCATAAAAGAGCAAGAGGTCTAAGCTGTATAAATGATTCAATATCAATTATTATTTGGTTCGTTGTTTCATTGATTCTGAGTTTACAATTGTTACTTCTTTGGCTCCATTGCATGTTTATTGGCTATTGCAATTAACAGTTAATACAGTTTGTCATATATTACATGTTTTAAAGTCTTCCTTTTTCCTGGTCATTTGTGTGCTTATTGCTTACTAGCATAGTTATCAAAGGTGTATTGGGATCAGGCAAATCAGGGCCTGGTCTCAGTGCCTCAACCTCAACTTACGAAAGGCTAGCTCTCTTTATGAGTGCACCTAGGTGCTAGGACATGCAGCTAGGCACTTAGGCGTGCTTGTTAACATTGTAATTGTATTTCCTGTGTTTTTTATGTTGTCGTTTTTTGTTGTTGTTAATATTATTATTTAATCCATAGAGTAACCTACAGGCTACAACATTGAACAAGAAAAAAACACCATAGCAATTCAAGACAAAAAATTAAAATAGGATGAATTGTTAACATTGTTATTTGGGATAAGATGGGTTTGCTATTGCTGGTAGAGGTAAAAAGGATGCCATCATGCTAGATCCATTAATGGCAATGAAAAAATACAATGTCCACCTCCAATTTTAATGTTTTTTCTCATTTGAGAGCCAATATTCCTCTGGTATTTATTGATGAGTGTTGAGAGATATTTGAAGATATTTGAATAATTCTTAATTAGTATGATTTAGGTAATTAGAGATAGGTAGAGATTTATTTCCTA
>CATIWF010213363.1:0-44319 GCA_949630135.1 Balakata baccata
GAACAGCAACAAATATATAACAATGGAGTTTAACTGCAAGGATTTCAAGGTAGGCAAATGCGAAGGAGAAAAGATTGTGGATGGCGAGACCATCCCTTTAGTGCTACAACCTCCAGCTTCTGATAAAGCTGATATGGAATCACTTCTGCTGGCTCTCAACAATAGCAAAGACTGGTTCGACCAAATGATAACAAAGAACAGTGCTGTTCTGCTTCGAGGTTTCGCTGTGAAGAAAGCGGAGGATTTCAATGATATAATTGAAACATTTGGGTGGGATGATATTAGATATGTGGGGCCTGCCCCAAGAACTCATATCTACAAAAGAGTATGGACTGCCAATGAAGGTCCTCTCTCTGAATTCATTTACTACCACCATGAAATGGTTTTGGTAAGCATATATGTATATCCATCCATCCATCCATCCACACTGGTTGGTTCTTGTTTAACTCCAAGTTTGACTAATCTTTTCTACCAATTAATTGCTTTGAACAGATAAAAGAGTTTCCAAAAAAGGTGATTCTTTTCTGTGAGATTCCACCACCAGAAGGAGGAGAGACACCATTTGTTCCGAGCTTCAAAGTGGCAGAGAAGATGCTTCAGGAATTCCCTCAAGAAGTGGAGGAAATTGAGAGAAAAGGGCTCAAGTACACATTCACAGCTCCTACCAATAATAACACAGGATCCATGAGAGGGAGAGGATGGGAGGATGCTTTTGGAACATCAGATCCTGCTGAGGCTCAGAGAAGGTATATATATATATATATATATGTTACCTAAATGAGTTTTCTAATTTTTAAGTTTAATTTTATATAATATGGAGTAAAATTGACATGAAAAGATTTTGTGACATGAAGGGCAAAGGCTCTAGGGATGGAAATGGAATGGTTGGCTGATGGAGGGGTGAAGACAATCCTTGGACCAAGACCATTGACAAGGGTATTTGAGGGAAGAAAAGGCAGGAGGATGTGGTTTAACACAATTGTCGGTATGCATGGGAAACAGCTAAGCTCGGCAACAATGGCAGATGGAACTGAATTACCAGAAAACTTTGTGAAAAGATGCGCGCAAATCATAGAAGAAGAAAGCATACAATTCAAGTGGGAGGCAGGGGATGTGCTTTTCCTTGATAACTATGCTTTGCTTCATGGAAGAAGGCCTTCTCTCCCTCCGAGAAAAGTCCTTGTTGCCACATGCAAGTAGCTCTGTTCCCTTTTGCCTGAAACTGAATGGCCTGCTTTCGTTGCGGTACTGTTTGTTTTCTTTGGCTGGTTTTTTCCTTGTGCTTGATCTATGTCTACTTAATCGCATCGATTTGTATCAGCATTAGAATAAAGATGTGCAAGTTATGACTTGTATAGACATGTACGTTTATTGGAATTACTATAAATGGTTTATCTTGGCACTGACAGTGGATCTATTAAAACCCAATTATACCAGAGAAACATATTTCAAGTCAATGGTATAATGCTCAATAGTAGATATGACTTGGATATAAAATTACAACCCGAATATAAAATCTCATTAAAATTTTGGATTTACGGCTTTCTGCACCAATTTTCAGAGGCAAACAGATTTCAATTTACTCTCTTAACGCAGCACATTGTCACCTCTTTTGCCTCCCACGTGCAAACTTTCCAACTTTAATATTTGTTTCTACACTAACATTTGATCATCCTACTTGCACCTGACTGATTGATCGATTCATCATCAATTTATACCTTTAACTGGAGTGTACACGGTCCGGTCAAATTCAGAAATTGTAAAATCTCCATAACCATATTGAAATATCGGATATTTCTAAATATAAGTATTGCATTATATTGTGAAAAACAAATTTCCGTATTGTATTGTTCCAAAAATTTGAGACAATTCAGTACAGTTCTTCAATTCTTTCGGTGCAAAACAATACAATATAATACAATACAAATAGTTCAGTACTTAAATAATATAATAAATATAAATATAAAATCTGACCACAAAAGTGAAATTTGATGCAAACTTTTATAGTTTCATAAAATGTTGATACCGTAATAAATTTTTTAAAATGTTCATGTTCAACAAACATAAATAGAAATTCATTTTTGATGATCATTCTAACTAAAATTTTTCTACCAATTTATTGATTAAATATAAACTATTTTTAAAAATTTTATGTTTAGAAGTTTTAAATTTTTATAAGAAATATATTAGACTAGATGATAATTAAAAAAAAAAAGGTATATTACTATCTAGAGGATTAAAAATGATATACTTAAGTTTGAATAATATTATAAGGAAAATAATATAAGTGATTGAATATATAATTAATGTAAATTTATATACTTGAGGATTTATATGATAAAGGAAAATGATATCAGTAATTGCTAAAATTTACGTGATAAATGTGTCATGGATTCATATAAATTATTTATTAATATATAAGAAAAAATATAACATACTAAAAAATTAATATAATTAAGAAAAAGGATGTTGGTAGTTGCTAAAATTTATATAATAAATGTGTCACGGACCAGTATATTATTTATTAATAAAATTTATATTTTATATAAGTTTAATATAATATAATTGTTTTGATGAGAAAAATAATATAATATATTTGAGAATTAATATAATTAAAAAAAAGATATAAATGATTGCTAAATTTTATATGATAAATGTGTCACAATCTATATATATTAGTTATTAATAAAATTTAGATTAGTATAGTGTTTAATGTAATTTAATTATATTGGTAAAAAATAATATAAATATATACTATAAGCTAATAATATAGTAATATTTGAAATTTAAATTATTAGGTATATAAATTCACAAGTATAAGTACATAATTATAAGTATGTAATTTTATGATTATATATATATATATATATACATTAATTATAAAGTATATAAATATATAAGTTTATTAAGTATATCTATAAAATATATTTTTTATTTATTAATACAATTTAAATTATTATATAAGTTTAATATAATACAATTTGTGATAAGAAATTATTGTAAAAAAAAGAAAACTAGCAATATATTATAAATATTTTTATATTTCTGTATTAATATTATTGATTTGATAGTAAACTTAGTTTAAATTTTTATAGAAATTATGGATTCAAGTGTTTATACCATTATCATAAAATTTTTAACATATAAAAATTTCAATTATTTAAATTCATTGTTATTATAAATATCATATTAATTTTATTAAATAATTAATAAATTTTATTATCATTAAATTTTATTAAATTAAATTGTATATAATTATAAATTTAAATTATATTATATTTGTATAGTAAAACTATAAAAGTTGCAAGGTAATTTTATATATAATTTATTTAATTCTTATTAATTACTATATATATACTAAATTTTAAACATTTAAATATCAATTTTTAATTTCAGAACAGATCAATATAGTTTAATACAATTCTCAATTCAGATTCATCAAATTAAAGTCAATGGTTGAATTTTAATCAAAAAGCCAATAGTACAATTTAATTCTAATTTTTTTTTTTGTCAGTTAATAATTCCAATTCGGAAAGATTCATATAAATCCCTACCTTTGACATGGCTTATGGCACAAAACATGAAATCCTAAACTTCTCACTCCCAATTGGAGTAATGCGTAGTACGGATATCGAAAACAAGTCAACTACAAAGTCGAATGAATTTATCGGCGATTCTTGGAGTGAAATATAATGCTGCTTCATTAGCTCTACTAGAACTGTTTAACAAAAGGGGAACACAAATTAACACTTCAAAAACACACAACGCGTCCTACCATTTATTCTCTAGACAATCAGAAAAACATAATGCAACCAGCCAAAGCCCCACATTAGTTTGTTTCCACAAGGGAAATCCGGCTCCAAATTTCTCCAAATACTAAGCAATATCTAAGATGCACGATTTGGCATGCCCCGACCTCGGCCCCTGCTGGCATAGCCATAACCATAGCCGTACCCCCTCCCATGATATGTTCCACGTGGAGGCCCACGGCCGCCTCGACCTCCCCGGTACCTTGGGAAGTCACCAAAAGTCTGCAACATCAAAACAAACATCGTCAATGACTATAGTATTTTTTCTTTTTCCAAGTTCTGAAAGCAGAATATAATATATATACCTCTGTGTCTATTTTCAGTTGCTCAGAGAATTTAGGCCTTCCATTCTGTGAATCGTAATCAAGTGCATTGCAGGACAGCGTATCAAAAAAGTCATCTTTATTATAGACAGGCTGCAGCACCGAAAGCAATATCAGAACATCATGAGCACAAAATGTAACTAATGTTTCCCTTTTCCCTATGAATATTTATTTTAGCAACAGTGACCTCAAAGAATAAATAATCACCTTAGTTTCAATCCTAGCTAATTCGTCATCTTCTTCATCTTGCAAATCATCTTCATCACTTGCTCTTCCATCTCCTTTGTCCTTCAAATGAGATCTGTTACTCTTACCAAGATGACCCCATACTTCATCCTTATTGAATTTCTCATTCATTGCCGTAAAGTCAAAATCCTCAGTAAATTTTGTCACAGGACCTGAACTCTGCACAAGATATGTTTAAAACTGATATTGTCGTAACTAACAGGAAAGATTGTTCAAGATTGACTAAATGTGCTGAACAACCTTCCAATAAATATCATCTAACTAATTCAAATACCACAAGATTAGAAACCTCTACACTATTTGTGAGGTGATTTGCATATTAAGATAACTTACGAGATAAATCAAACAATTTTACATCCGGGAGCAGAGATGCAACCAGTCAATAAATTGTAAATGCACCATAGATGTTTCCACAGTAATTTGCAAATTTTGCATAGAAGATGCATCAGCATTATGAGATAAAATCAAAAAATTCTCTATCCGGCAGCAGAAAAATGCAAACATGAGCCAATGACTAGGAGGTTTCAAAGTACTTTTCACACATTAGCCAAATTTCTTTTACAAAATATGCCAAGTAAATCCTCCAATAATTTGTAAGAAACCCAATAAGCAAGACACCCCTTCCGATTTCACTGAACTCAAGCTCATGAAACCTTCTCTCTAATCAAATCATGCAAATTTGCATATCAAATTTTCATATTCCTAAATTGTTTAAATATCAAAATTATTAGCATTTTATGAAACAAAAAATATGCAAGTCTTACCCCAGACCCTCTTCCTCTATCATGACCCCGGTAACCTTGGCGAGAATAGGAAAGAGCACCATTTGGCTATGATAAACAAGAAAAAACCATTGTTAGTACTCAAAGAAATTCTCAGGTGTCCCACACGCACTCAACCAACTTATGCTATGGACTGGCTATGAAAAATTAGCAGAAGATATTGATCACCGAATTCTTAGGATTTCCTAATTTACAATTGACCAGAAAAAGTAAAAATCCACAGAGCAAAAAACATGTCACAACATGCAACTTCTGAATTTCAGAACAAAAACTAGATGATAAGGATAAACCTGACTGAGAGAAAAATAAATTACAAAGCATAATTCCGAAGCATGCAATTCAACAAATTGTTTACAATTGAAAAAAAAGAAAAAAGCTCATAATTATAAGAATTTGGATCAGATAGAGAAATAGAGTTCACTTAGTTGACTAATGACACGTATACTTTGACATTTAGAAAAACCACATTCATCATTCCCAACTGATGGGAATGAATATTCAAACATCAGGCCTGAGGCATCATGGAAGTGAAAGAGAAGACCAGGAGCTCAGCTTGAGTAGAACCGATGAAGGATTAGGAAAAGATCAAAGTTGGGACAGAAAACAAAATTTCATTTCATTGAATAGCTATTTAGTGAAACAGGTGATATTGATTTGGTGCATTTGGAGAAATCCAAGATGGCAAAATGTCAGTAAATAAATCACAGCTTTTGGGGAAAGGAGTAAAAAAAACTGCCATTCAGCCAAAATTTAAATTTTGAATGGCCACAAAAATAGAGGGTAATGGCAAGACAAGCCCAAAGACCACCTTCACATGTTACAACTAATCTAACAATCATTCCAAATTGAACATTAATCTACATATGAAAGATTCACAACATCCAAAGGAAAAAAAATGCTTATACTTGTCCCAAAAGAACAAGAACAGTCAGGAACTTTTCAGAACCATGCATTATGCATCTTCTAAGCTAAAAAACAAGCACGAATTTACATTTACATGTAAAATTAAGGCACATGTTTGTGGTCAAAAGCCAACCTTATGATTTGACCGTGAGGGAACAGGCAGTGGGAGTATTGGTGGCTGAGCTCCAGTAACAACTGGCACTGATGGTTCTGGCGAAGATGTTGATGAAACCTGAACAACCTCCACATCTTTATGAACTGTTTGCACAGGTTGTGATGAAGGGATAGTGGTGAGTCCTGAATGCAACAGCTGACCAGGAGTGATCAAAGAAGGTGTAGGTGTTTCTGTGCGAAGGGAATTACATGCCATGATTGATGTATTAGATTGTGCACTGCCTTGATATGGCATCGTTGGACCAGAAATTGCATTAGGCTTGCTAGAAATCGGTGGTAAAATGGCATTCAAGTCTGGACCAGATGAAGCCAAGGAAGATAGTGCTGGCAAGCTGACACTTAAATTAGCTGCAGGAAGTGCAGAACTAGATGCCTTGTTAGGAAGCAAACTTGGTAGTGTTTCAGAAGCAAGAGAAGTCGGGGGCACAGGGGGTAAAATTGCAGGCAAAGTTGATGGTGCAGAAGATGTGGGTGCTAAATTAAGGTTACTAGTACTAGCATAAAGCAAGGGGGATGGAATATCTGGCAAGGAACCTGACACATTTGAAGCCGGCAAGTTCATAACTGGCAAGTTCGATGCCCCAGTGGGTACAGGTGCATTATAATTGGGGTACTGCATGGGCTGCTGCATAGAAGGAGGCATCGACAGCCCAGGAGGAGGTCGAAGCAAAGATTGCTGGTGTAAATGAGGAAGCCCATTTGGAGGGGCATAGTAATTTTGCCAATACATTGGCATTGCAAGCCCACTTCCATTTGCACTTGGGGGAGTATGTGAAGCTCCCCAGTTTCCTAAATTGCCTCCAGGTTGATATAAAGGTAGCCCACCTTGGAAATCAGACCCAGGCATTCCCATTTGTGTATTATGGGAACCAATATCATTTAGTGATCCACTAACTGCAGGTGGCAAGCTCGAAGAAGTAGAAACAGGGCGAGGATAGTGAGACTGCATATGATGAGAATTCTTTTGAGTGGAGTTATAGGTCAATTTGAATTACAAATCAAGAAACAAAACTATTCCTTTTATTACCTGTATAATAGCTGGATCATTGTTTATAGGTGGTGCAGGCTGAACAGGGGGAGAAGACTTAACCTGCAGGTCCTGCAAAAAGACGGAAAAAGGAAAATTCAGGGTTTCGTTGAGAATTTACAATATAATCAGATATTTCCAATGTGCATAATAAAAAGATATTGTTGAACAGATGACCATCAAAAGTTAGGCCACCAATTTCGGACACTACATCTGCTCTAGTTAATCCACACAAGCATCAAGGTAATCCAAGTCTCGCCACAACTCTGTGCACCTACTGAAAAGGTATAACGCAAAACTAATTCCCAAATCACATTTTCCAACCAGGCCACCACTGGTGGAGGGGGGTTATAAATGTGAACTTCCAAGTTTTGAACTGTTGAATAAAAATTTATTCTAATTTTTAAATTACCAACTTATTGCAATAATAAAGTAATTCTAGTAATGCACACATGAAGAGAACTCATGAACCATTCTACCATTTCAAAACAAATAAAAACTTTCACAATGTATCATTAAAGATGTAAACTCAGAGAATGATATTAATTCTGCTTCTAACTTGTGAGGAAACTAATAATTACCTATACATATGCAATGCAAACCATATCTAAAATAAAAATAAAAAAGGTCACAAATTTTACTACATTGAATAACCATCTTCATGAGAAATGTAGGCTTTTATTAATGACATCTGTAACAGAGGTTATATTGCAGATCCATCAAAGACAGAAAAATGGAGCAAAAGGAATTAAGGTTATTCATAAACTGAGAGACACTTCATTAAAATTTCCAAGGTTAAATATTAATAACATATTGATAAACAGCAGCTAACATTAGAAGTCAATCACAAGAAAAATCCAGGAAACTATATAAACCAAGAATATACATCAACAAAAATGGCAATCACACTGCAATACTTAAACTAATCAATCCAAAACACAAGCCAGTGTAGCTCAAACTAGGGTAAAAAAACAACGCAAGTGCTCAACTAAACTCTCATGACTGCAGAAAAGCCATCTTGCGCTTTCACTTCAAAGCAATAATTTAATTCACAAAAAGTTTGAATATAATATAAAATCTTAGTCCCACAGATGCATAGAGCACACAACAACTGCCTAACTAATTCCCCTTCTTTATAATGTCAAAGAGAAATTTTAACAATTATATCTCAAATAAATTGAGAATCTCATTGCCATTTGTCAAATGATAACTTCTGGAATGGGTTTGGTACCACTATGTGATTAAATGATACCTTGATATCACTTCCACGAAAGAGTATGTACTCATAAACTTTGTCACTGGGCGGGATTTGTGGACCATCCTTTTTCCGCCCTTCAGTTCCAAATGACCGCACTGCCAACATAGAAGCAACAGTAGCTAAATATACTACTGAAATTAAAATAGATGAGCATGCTCATGTGCACTGCCACCAAATTGATACACGATAAAAAAAATTATTTCCTGAGAAGAACTTGCATTGTAGACTTAAAACAAAAAATTAAATTCACGTAAGCACTTGCTTTATAGCTTAAAACGTAATTGCACCACACTAAGAACTTATACATTGCATGAAGTAACTGCAAAAAGACTAACACAAGAGGTTCGATGTACGATTTAATTATTCAAATATATTAACCAAACAGCATACTCCTTGCATAACCACGCATTTCAAAAACAGAAGCTCAAACCATATTACACCGAAGATGAAAATCAAATACAAAAGATAAATATAATAAAACTATGGAAAAATGCTAGCCAGGTCAAACACAGGCAATATATACAAATCAAAACATACAAACAACAAATGAAATTAAAGAAAAGAACAAAAAACCCCAAATTAGGATGACGGAGTGGTACCGTTTTTCAATCCAATACTGGATTCTTCTGTGTTAATATTGTAGAGAACGCCTTCATATCTGATCTCGCTCTTAGATGTCAAGCTTATCAAGCTCCCTATGTAGGAGTCGACAGTCGAATTCGATCTTGAAGTCGACGCAGTATTGGTAGTATTCTCGGTAGCCATAATCGAAAAATTCCTCTACTTCAACCCTAACCTACACATACACAGAAATGAAAATATCCAAAGAGAGATCGAGGAAGGAACAACCAGAAACTGAACTCAAGTCTGAAGGATAAAGGAGAAAATGAGAGCTAGGGTTTAGGTTATCTTAGCGATTACATATTCCTGTTTGTTGAAAGCGAAGATCTAAAAATATCTATGCAGGTTTTTTATTTTTGCACTTTTTTGTAATTTCACACTTTGGTTTAGTACGTGGACCAATAATAATAAGCCACCTGGGACACGGGGGTGGACCCGGTGGTCTTTTCAGTGGAATTTTGCTAAACGGAGAATAGCAGAGGATTTGAGATACCATTTCCTGCGGTTTGATAGGTGGAGTTACAAGAAACGGCCAATGAATGAGAGACGCATAATGAATGAGTGCTTCTTCCTCGTAAATTTTTAATTTCAATTATTTATTATTAATGGATAAAATTAAAAATTTATAATTTAATAATTTTAAAATATCCAATATAAATTATATTGGATGTAGCATATAATTAATCATAACGAATAATTTCGACGAATTAACCGTGAATCGCAATTGGTTAATCGGGGGGTCATCCACAGTGCTTTCGGAGTTTTTACCAAATTCAGACCCGACCCTACAAAGTTATGCATCTTTCGGTGAGCTAAAACATAAGCAATAAATAGAAATGTAAATTCTCAATATTTTGTTGATAATTGATACGGAATTTAGGTCTTAAATCAAGTTATAGATATATAACTACTTTAAATCTTTGAAATATTGTTTTATTATTCTTTGAAATCCTATCTAATATAAGTAAATAGGGATAATAAGAATTTTGCTGACATCCATACATATTTGAATTCGTTTAAATCTTAATAAATAATTCTATTAGAATTTTTAAGATGGATTTAGATAGCAATGTTAAAATCCACCACGGATTTGAGTAGAGTAGAGTATAGATAAAGATCTTAAGACACCTGCTACTTGTGTATATATATATATATATAATTTATAGAATGTAATAATATAATTAATTATTAATTATTTTTTATATTTTTAGTGGTTGATGAATTACAAATATAATAATTGAAGATTTTAGATATATTTTTTTTTATCAAAAAGAACAATATTTAATTTTATTATTTTAATATTATATTTGTACAATCTGATGAAGTATTTTAATTTGAATGTATTGAAGTAGAATTTGTGTTTTATTTTGTTTGTTTTATTTGATGTTATAGTAATTTATGGTAGATTTTTGTGTATATTTTAATTTATAATTATTTAGTTAGTTAGAATTTTATTTTATTTTAAATTTTTAATGGTAAAAAGGTAATTAAAAGGGTTCGGATATTAATAGAATAATATTAATTGGATTTGAAACAGGTACAAATCTTAACATTATAATTTAAAACGGATTTTGGATGGATTCGGATAATGATATATATAATTAGATTCAGGTTTTGGTATGATATTTTTCATGAGTATCTTATCCATTGTCATTTCTACAAGTAAGATTAGTTTCAATCAGTTAATATATATAGTGTGAAAATATGTGATTTGCACCAATTCCATGAATATTAACTTGGGAATTTTATAAAAATGGAAAAAAACATATAAACATTTACAACAAAAAAAAAAAATACAATCCTCTAAAGTTTTTTTTCAAATATACTAGGCACATTAAAGTTTTTTTTCAAAATACTGACACGCCTAAAGTTATTATGAAAATGTCAACAATTAAGATTTACCATAAGATTAATAAAAATTGAAATTACAAAAAATTTATCAAAAATTTACTTAATTTTTACTCAAGTTATAAACAAGATTTATCCAATATTTACCAAAAAATTAATTAAAGTTAAAATTGAATAAGGTTTATTAAAAATTTACCAATGTTTATTCAAGATTTACTAAAAATTTATCAAAAGTTTACTATAAAATTAGAGAAAATTGAAATTACAAAAGGTTTATCAAAAATTTACTTAAGTCTTATTCAAGTTATACATAATATTTACCAGAAAATTAAAATTGCACAAACCAAGATTTACCACAAAAATTAATAAAAATTGAAATAACAAAAGGTTTATTGAAGATTTACTTAAAGTTTACTCAAATTATACTCAAACTTTACTCAATTTTTACAACAACAAAAAATTAATGAAAATTGAAGTTATACAAAATTTATCTAAAGAATTACTCGATATTTACTCAAGGTTTACTAAAAATTTATCTGAAGTTCACTAAATGTTTGTTCCAAAGTTTATTCAAAGTAAATAATTTTAATTAAATTAATTAAATACAAATTTATTTTTTTAATTAAAATTCGCCCAAGGTTTATTTTGGTAAATAAATAAATTAAATATAAATTTATATATATTTTTGACTAATTAAATTAATTAAACAATAATTAAAAATAAATAAATATATACATAACTACAACGGATGGCTATACAAGTTAATGAAATTCTTAAATTCATATTTAATAAATAAAAAAAGTTATTTTTTTCAATTAAATAAAAAAAATATGATAAACATAGTAATTTTTACAGTTTGAAAAGAAAAACAAAAAAAAAAATAGTAAAAATAAAAAGAGATAACTTATTAATAAAAACACTGAAGCGGGTACGGTAAATTTGAAAAAAAATTTCAAATGTCGTATTCTGCATAAAATCCTCTATTAACTTCTTGATATTAACAAGACCCAGTGATATTTTCATTGGGCCAACTGACCTTCTTGTTATTTATGAGCTTTAGCTTGGGCCAAGCCTCCTAAACTCATAATTTAGGATTTGTATTATTATATATTTTTAATATTCATAAAAAGATATTAATAATTTGTAATAAAAAATGTATAAATTGATGATGATTAATAATTTTTTAAAGTCAAAATAAAAGTTTAAAGTGGAATTGATAGAATATCAATTTATCTTTACATAATTCGATAGATTACTATAAGTGAAAAATAGATGCGGCAACCCGAAATTGTTATTTAAGGGATATTTGGTTCAGTTATTTAAGATAATTAATAGTTTTTTCTTGCTCAACCGTTGAAAAGTAAGTGTTTGATAAATAACAGTTGGTAGCTATTTGAAGTATCAAACAACAACTATTTGAAAAGCTTCATTTTGAAGCTTTTTCTAAACAGCTAGAGTTTTTTCAAATACAAAAAATAAATTACTCTTACGCTAAATTATTTATATATATAAAGAAATAACAAATTTTTTTTATTTAGTTACTCTTATATTATATATTTTTTAAAATTTATTATTATTAAAATAAATAATTATATCGAATAAGTAATATATTATACTTTTTATTTATTTATTTATGTATCATAAAATAATATATATTAAATTATATAAATGATGTTTTTATCAATAATTTTATATCCTAACAGCTATAGTTCAATTATTTTTACCCAATAACAAAAACCAAACTGCCAACAACCATTAATTATCAACTACCAACCATCAAGTATAAGCTACAACTCAGCTTCAACAACTAAACCAAATGGATCCTTAAAGTTTATAAGCCTATAAACTAAATAAATCAAACATAAAAAAAAAAAAAGGCCTACAAGCTAAAGAATGGAGTATAGTGGAGTATTCAATTAGTGACATATTTTTATGCTACATTCCTTTTTTTATATATAGAATCAAACAATTCGAAGGTGTTATAGCAATTTGTTTTATAGATTGTGCTTCAAAAATATAATTTTATTTCCATTTAACTTTTTATTAATTAAAAGAAGATAATATACAATCTTTTATTAGTATTCAATTACTAATTTAATTGTTAAAAAACTAAAAAAATCAAAATTTTGGAAAAAATAAAAATATTTCACATGTTAGAAAATAGAGTATTCAATTAATAATTTTAGTGATTTTAGTGAAATGAAAATATAGTTAAGTGACATTTTTAGAACAAAAAAAGTTTTGTAATTTTACAACAATAAAAGAAAAGTTTAATAACCATATATGAAATTAATCCCGCTTTTATTGCATCACTAATATATCCTATGACACTCTAGCGTCACTAAAAGAGTATTTTGTAGTAGTGTGCTTGAGCTCACATTCAAATTAGTTATAAGTGGAATTGTTGTTGCTTTGATTTAGTATTGAATATTTGAATGCCTCTCTCTCTTTGTTTTAGTTTGGTTCTTGTTTTCAGCAAATTGATATATGCCTGCATATATCCGTCTTTATAGTATCTACCAAGGACTGAGGTGGAAGCAATGTTAGGGTAACTTGCTATATGAAGTGGTCTAAGCCTCTGGTTCTTTCTTCCTCCCCTCCTTCCGTTTGCATGTTGAAGATAGATGAGAATATTAAGCATTACGAATGAATGACAAAACAAAATAGTTTACATGGTAATGGGAATGATATATATTGTTTGTGCAAATGTTGATTACTTGCCAAATTTGTTCTCAAAGAAAAAAGGTTTGGAAATTTAGACATATTTTTGTTAGTAAAGAGTAATAACTAATGCTACATGAGGGATATTATTTAGAGGATTAACTCGATTCTCCGCTTATATATATATATATATTAGAATATAAATATTTTCAATCAGTCAATTTCGATTATACATTGAGACTAATTTTACTTGTGTTAGATAGAACATCAATAATGACAAAAATATTTTTTTTATAAATTTTAAAATAATTGTATAAGGTGAATACAATAACCAACTTATCCAATAAACATTAAAGACTAGAAGAAAGCCGACTATATATGAAAGAGAGAAATATGGATCAAGGAAAGTAGTAATGTGAAGTACTTTACCTAGCTTAGCTCAGCATAATCTCTCTAAAATGTAAAGCAGAAAAGGACATTTCAGCCACTGTTGGCTACGAAATTTTCAGTTGAGAAGTAGAGTGTGTGTGGGCTAATGCCTCATTAATCTCAAACCCTAAATGGGTAGAGTGGTCCATTAACATCATTACTTCTTACAAAAAGCAAAAAGCCTACAAAGGACAACTACAGTTGTTTTGGTCCTTGTGCTGTGTTCTCTTCCTCCTCATTTATTTATGCCCTAACTGAGCTTCTCTTTCTTTGAAACTCCCCAACCAGTTTACATTTCTGGTGCTTTATGCTTGCCCCTGTCATTTTCATTTTTATGATCTTATTAAAGTTTACTTTGGCATCTATAACAAAGTAAAAGAAGTTTGTTTTTGTATGATAATTTGCTCTCTTTAAAAGAAATAAGATCTCCATTTTAAACGTCCTCATTAACATATATGCATCTCTGTATATCTTGTTTATCCTTTAATATTACAATTCTATATGTTTTTTTTTGTCTTTTATATGGTTATTAGTGCTGGTTTTTTTTTTCATTATTAGATTTCTAGGCTACATAACATGATTAGTCATTCCTTTGTATGTATCGTAAATACGTTACTTCTACCAATATTAATGAATGGTGGCGATAATAATAATTCTTCCAATTATCACAAATAAAAATATTACCAATTAAGTTATCATTTGATCGGCACTGTGAGTTGATTTCTATGCGTTAATCTATTTGACAAAAAAATAAATGTTTATGACAAAAAAAAAAAAGAAAGAAATGAGATTAAAAACAAGAGGATGCATGACGCATGCAACAATGTCAATTTTGAGAATATTGACATGTCGGTATCTAATTAAACAAAAAGTCAATTTAATACTTCAAATATTCTAAAAAAAATGTATGAATATCTAAATTTTTCAAAATTAAAGCATATAATTTTTTTTTCTTTCTTTTTGCAAAAACAAGGTTCTAAGTAATTGAGGAAATCAGAAAAATGGAAAAGAATTGTGTAAAAAGTTGGGCTTTGAATTTGTTGGCATGAATGAGGTATATGTCAATAAGCTGAATTCTATCCCCACAGCAACCAAAGCCCCAACTCTCTAAACCCATTTGCAGGCTCCTCTTTTTAGTTTTTATAACCTCAATGTTGTGTTGTTCTTTATGTGTCCCTTCCTTTCTGACAAACTGTTAAGAACCTCACTCACTAATCCACAAAGAAAGAACAGAAAAGCAACAGCCAAAACCAATATTTGTCTTGCATGCATTTACATGCATCTCTCTTTCTTTTGCATGCCCATTTCACAGTGCTAAAATTAATGGTCCCCCTCCTCTTTTTCTTTAACCCTAACTAATCCCCTCCCATAAATTCAACTGCCCTTTCCCTTTAATCCATTCCTAGCAAAATATTTAATGATCCTTGTGGTTATTTATGGGAATAGATTTTCATCAAAAGGGTTCATATTAAACACTGTGGAGAAATATTCATACTTCATAATCATCCTTTTACAAAATCTCTTCCACTTACTGTTGCTCTTCTGATACTCCTATTGCTATTATTATTACTTTCACAGCTTTGAGAAGTGTGCTGCTTAGATCTTGCCTTCTCTTCTCTCTGCTACTATTATATTACTTCCTTTTCTTTTTTCTTCTTTAAGCTCAAGCTAAAGAAAAAGCAAGTTCTTGAGTTTTCCTCAACTCTCCTTCTGTTTTCTCTTCACTAACTCCTACTCTCCACTCTTGGGATTTCTATTTTCATTCTTGGTTCTTTTCTTCTGATCCTATGCATATGTTTTCTGTGTTTTGCATTATTCTAGTAAGCACAATTTAGAACCCTATGCTATTTTCATTGGCCAGAATGTTCATTTTGGTTCAAACCAACAGCATTCTATCTGTTTCCCTTTACTCTGTTTTTTCCTAACTAACTTTTGCAGTACTTGCATTTGTATGCTTCAAGAAGTTCACTTTTGTCATTTTCTCTTTGAACCCATGAAGAGTTTCATCTCCTCTAAACAAGTGATATTGGTATTGTATCTATTAGTCTTGGGTGTTTGGTGCTGTGGTCAAGCAGAAAATGGTGCAGCTTCAATGGAGGAAGCGGAGCAAGCCGCACTTTACTCTGCAATACAGGGCTTTGTGGGCAACTGGTGGAATGGCTCAGATCTCTATCCAGACCCTTGTGGATGGACACCTATTCAGGTACTTTATCTACCTATTGTAATGTTATTATCCAAAGGATAACCACCTCACTTGTTTTTCTTTTTGCCCCTTTGCTGTTTCTATATCTATATGAGTAGGTTCCTGTGGTATTAAATTGTTCAAATTGATTAAAAATTAGCAAAAACAAAAAAAAGATCAGATATCCATTCTTTGCTTTAATTGTTATCTAATATGTCTATATTTTCTACAGGGAGTTTCTTGTGATATCTTTAATGGGCTTTGGTATGTGACTGACTTGAGCATTGGGCATATTCATGACAACTCTCTTGACTGTGCCCCGAATGCAGAATTTAGGCTACAACTGTTTAAGCTTAAGCACCTAAAATCTCTGTCTTTCTTCAGTTGCTTTACGTCGCCCTTCAAGCATTCAATCACTATCCCTACCAAAAACTGGGAAAAACTTGCAGGCAACTTGGAGAAATTAGAGTTTAGATCGAACCCAGGTCTTGTTGGACAAGTTCCTACCAGCTTTGGTAGCCTAATTAAGCTCCAATCACTTGTGCTTATAGAAAATGGCTTGACAGGCCAAGTGCGAAGAAATTTTGGTAAATTGGCCAACTTGAGGAGGCTGGTACTAGCTGGAAATTGGTTTGATGGCAGTATTCCAGGGAGTTTTGGTGGGTTAAGTCAGCTTTTGATCTTGGATTTAAGCAGGAATTCACTATCTGGGTCTTTGCCCTCCACTTTTGGAGGCATGAGTTCACTGTTAAAACTTGATTTAAGCAACAATCGGCTAGAGGGGAAGCTGCCTTTAGAGATTGGTTGCTTGAAGAATTTGACAATTTTGGATGCAAGAAATAACAAATTTTCCGGTGGATTGACAAGTTCTATTCAGGAAATGTTTTCCCTGGAAGAATTGGCACTATCAAACAACCCAATTGGTGGAGACCTCCAGGCTACAGATTGGCATAAACTACAAAAGTTAACCATATTAGACCTCTCCAACATGGGCTTGACAGGTGAAATACCGGTTTACATTGCCAAGTTGAAAAGGTTAAGATTTTTGGGTCTTAGTGATAACAATCTCACAGGCGAAATCTCACCAAAGCTAGCAACTTTGCCTTGTGTTACTGCTTTATACCTTAATGGCAACAATCTGACAGGAGAGCTTCAATTCCCTCAAGGATTTTATGAGAAAATGGGTAGGCGTTTTGGGGCTTGGAATAATCCTAATCTGTGTTTCCATGGTGAGTTAATCTCAGCAAGCCATGTTCCATATGGAGTAAAGCCATGCCAGCAACAGGTCACATTGCAAGAACCCAAATTTGATTCCAAGTTGTATAGCGGGAAACAAAATCAGAGTTCCGATTTCATGGTCTCTTTGGGATTCTCAAGCTATGATTTTGATGGGTTAAGGTGGGTTATTCTGGTGCAAATCTTTGTCCTGCTTCTGATCTTGGATGGCTAATTATAAAGCTTACTTATTAGAGGGTAACTAATTTCGATGTAATGTAACGTTAATTAATTGATTTAGTCTAGTTAAGCATGCAGCTAATTGCATATTTCTTGGATACAAATCTTTGATATTAAGTTTTCAGTTTTTGTCCGGATCCAGTTAATGATTTTATTTATTAATTAAATTAATAATAACATTTTAGCTAAATAAATAACTATATTTAATCATTAATTCTATTTAAAAACAAGATTGCTCTATATTTGGTTAGAGCAAAGGTGTAACCATTTTTAATTTTTGTTTGAATGCAAGCTGCTTACTATTATTTCCATAAAGTCTTTCATTTCAATTTTTCTTTTGAACGATGAAAACGTGATGTGACATTAACCCAAAAAAATGATACTCTTTCCTATATAAATGACTTTTAATACATTTCGATCTATACTAATTATTATTATTATTATTACTTCCAAAAAAAATAAAATAAGAATATAATAAATAGTTAATACTTAAAGATAATTGTGAAATGTAAAATATTTTAAAATAAAAATAAAAGTTTTAAATGTTATTTATTTAAAAATATATTGAGTACTCCCTTCTTTGTATTTTAATTGTTGTTTAAAATTTTTTCCCAAAAATTAAGAGTGTCATTTAATATGTATAATTATTGGTATAAAAGACTATATTATTTTCTATTAAAAAGACAAAATTTAATTAATAAAAAAAAATTTTATTAATAAAGAAGACTTACTCCAAAACAAAAATAAGAATAAAATTGAAAGGAAGAAATTTTTGTATTTATTAATAATCAAACATAACAATTGAAGTGAAACAAATTTTATTTTATTACACATATAACAAATGAAGTATTATTAAGATATAAATGAAGTTATTAATATTTACGTCTCACCGCTAGTAAAATTCCTGGCTTTAATGCTAATTTTAATATTTCTAAATAAATAAATTAAGGTTGATATTATAAATTAATTCTTTTTATGAAAGAAATGCATTGCTCTGATCATTTTCCATAGGAAGCGGCGGTTGAAGAAATTCACGGCTGGAAGCTTTTGTACTCACGGCTCAGTTGGCCAGTGCCTATCCCACGGCACATGATCCAAGCATTTTTTTTCGGATAAGTGATGCCCATCTATTTTCTAATTGGGATTTACAACGGCTTACTTTGGATTGAGTTTGAAAAAAACTGCATTTTTAACTTTTTAGGTTTGAAAATTGCCTCTTATCGGAACAAGTAGATAAATATTTTTTTTATACAGCTTATAAAAAATTTAAGAAATTAGTCAATTAAATAATAAAAATTTAAAATCTATTTTTAAATTACTTAATAGCAATTCAAATACCCCTAATAAATTATTAGAGTTTCATAGGTTAATTTTATTTATAGTTATTTAACTTTAATTTAATTGTAGTAAAATTATAAAATTTTTTTCATTTCAAAAAATTACGAAATTTTATTTTCGTTTCATTAAAATCACTTCCGGTTAGTTATCGGTGACACATTAGCTCAATTCGAGTTAGGGATCCAACTAGAAAAGTATAACAATAAAATAATATTGATTAATTAATTATTGAGATAACAATTAATAGTTAAATAAATTAAAATAAACCTATAAAAAATATAAGGTGTAAATTTAAATAATAGTTAAATAAATTAAAATAAACCTATAAAAAATATAAGGTGTAAATTTAAATAATTTACATGTAAAAATAATATTGAATATATAATAAAAATAAAGTGAAAAATATAAAAATATAGATAGTTGTTCAAAATAAAATGATATATATATATATATATATGTGATTTTTTTTTTAAAAAAATATCAAATTTACTAAATTATTCTTGAAATTTTTAAAATTTTCAGGAGAGCCCAATGCCTCCCTTGGCACTAAGATGCCTCCGTCGATGTATTAACTATTACGTCAGATTTTCAGTGACATATCAACCGGTACATCAACTTTTTAGTTATCCATATATAGAAACTGGATAAAAGTAATTTTATTAAAACAAAAACATAATTCATTAATTTTTTTAGATGAAATTTTTTTATATAATTTTATTACAATCAGAACAAAGTTCGTCTCTTAACATGTTACGTTTCAAAAATATGAAAACTAATTCATTATTATAATACTTCCTGATAGCATAAATATATATTTCTCTTATCTTTTTATATGCCAATCATAGCTTATTTTTTATTAATGATATGATTAATCTATTAACTCTATTTTTTTTTTGACTCAATAATTTATTAACTCCATTAGGATTCAATTGAACGTCTTTGATTATCAATGAAAATGAATCATTATTTATGTTTCTCAAATTCTTAAAATCAATACACAAATATATTATATTAAATATTTTTATATATTCTGTATATAATTAAAGGCGAATCTATATTTACGAGATACAAGACCTAGAATCAAGTCACTGCAAAAATTAATTCAACTGATGATTGCTTAAACCATTGTAGAGAGTATATAAATCTTTCAATGAGTCAATGTCAAATATCTTAATACACTTATCTCACAATACCAAAATAATCTTAAAAAAATTGAAGCATAAAATTTATAAAACTGACCATCTACAAATAATCCAATATTACATAGTTAATAACTCTAATACTATATTTAAAATGAATTTAATACCAACACACTCTCCAAAATGGGCTATAACAAAAATAAGAGTTTCAATTTCTTTTTTTTTTTATCGATTATAAGTTGAGGAAGAAGGACGATTATATTTAAATTTCAAAAAAATTTCTATAATTTTCAATCAATTGAATTACAAGAAATTCTTAAGAGTTTTAAATTCTTAATTTGATAATTTGAAATAAGGTAACTGCAGCTGGATTTCTGTTGCATAATCTCCAAAATTAAATGCAGAGGAATTATTATAAAGTGGGGGTAGAGTAGCAATGAGTGCTGTGATTAATTTAGTAGAATTAGAATTTCAAGAAATGACAGATATAACATTAATATGTTGAAAGTGAAAGATAAGTAAAAAGAGGGATAGCTATTAGGTTGTGTCTGTAGTAAATAAAGGGGTAGAGCTGTAAGATTCGTACAGTGCTTTTGTGGGACTTTAAAATTTTGTTTAAAGCTGAAGATAATGGCTCCGTTTAGGGCTGCGGTTGGGAAAATTATTTTTACCAAAAAGTTTTTATTTTAAAATATTTTCTTTTTTAAAGTTTTGAAAACTTTCAAAAAGTAAAATTGAAAAAATAAATTATAAAAAATTAAAAAAATTAGTTAATTAAAAAAAAAATGTAAATTTTTTTTTTAAAAAATAGGTGTTCCACACCTCATCTACCATATCTTTATCTTTCTTCAAGCTTCGTTTCATCTCTTGTTGTGTCCTTTGCGAATTGAAGTTCCCCACAGCTATTTTCACATTTGTTTTGTGAGAAATTGCTATGATTTATTATCTGTAAATTAACTACATTACTTATTATATTTATATCAATCAATATAATAAAATAATAAAAAATATATTATTATTTAATAAAATTAGTCTAATTTATCTAAAATTTTTCTTGTTTTATTATTTGTTGTTTATGGCCAAAATGGTCCATTGATAATATGCTCTTTTTATCTTTGGTAAATAATCAACCAAAATCAACCAGCACGACCCCACCCACTCTCTAACCGCCAAATCAATCAACACGACACCATGCTCCCCCTGCAACAGGCAAAATTCTATATGTCAAGAATTTTCCATCTTCTTGGACAGCTGCGACTTTAAGGAAAATACTCTCAAAGCGATGGAACATAGAAGAGGTTTACATCCCAATGAAGCTTTTTTTTTGAAAGGAAGAGTTTTTGCCTTTGTCAAACTCCGGCGAATTCAGGACTGTCAGGACAGTCTCCACTTTATCAATATTGTTCCTATTGGCCATAACAAGATGATCGGTAAGGTATCTTTTTATAGTCGACCTTTCAAATCTAACTCTCTACCATCTCACTCTTATAGGCAACAACTGGTCAATAGGAGGAAACGTCAATTGCCACCACCCACTGCCTACAACCAGCGTGATCATCGGTCATACGTAGAAGTTGTAACAACCAAAGCTGATCAACCTCATCATTCCATTATGTTGGACCAAGTGCTTCAAAACTATGGTTGGAATGTTCAGCAATAGGTGTATTGCATGATATTAAAGAGATTTTCACTAGTCAAAACTCTTTGATTGACGCCGGACATAATGGAATTAAAGCTACACCAATGGGGGTTACTTAATCCTTCTTACCTTCGAGAATTCTGAATTACTTCATAAGTATCTTGATAATTCTAGTCCTGTGCTAGGGAAATGGTTCTCTTCAGTTAAACTCTTTGAACAGCGCATTGTACCCATGAGGCGATACGTCTGGATAAGATGTCATGGCATACCTTTGCACTTATGGACTAAACAATTTTTTGAATGGTTCTCCAAATTTTTTGGTGATTATGTTGCTCTAAACCTGGATACATGTCGTTGTGTACGTTTTGACACTGCCAGGATTCTCCGCAGCACAACTTCTTCTACCCGATCAGCTGCCACAAAGTCATAGCCTATGGTGATAAAAAAAATATGATATTATGGTGTAGGAAGATTATTCAAGATCTTTACTTAATGATCAATGCTCATGTTTATAGTCATCTGATTTTGATTCATCCAGTGATGGATGTCTCTCTCACACCTTTGACTCTGAATCTTCCAGTGATGAAATTCCAGCAAAGGGAAAAGAAACATGTTCAACATTCTCTTGAAAAACCTCAACAATAGGGAGGCTGTTGTGACTTAAAGTGATCTGATTCCAAACTCTGTTCCTTTTTCTGGAGAAAAAGCCAATTTTGTTTCTTTGGTTGAAATCTCAGAGGTACCAGCAGTGGCAAAGTCCAGTCATAAATAATTATCAGATCAAGTAGATGAGGTGGCCAGAAAAAATGGAAGCTCTGATGATGTTTCCGTAACTGGAGATGGAACTTCCTCTTCCGGTGGTGGATTAATTCAAATTTTGAAACAGAAGAAAATTGAGTTTGACTTGGATAGTCACGATCCGGATTTGGTGCATCAGAATTTGGATCTTCAGAATTCGATTCCTGCTTTAGTGGAAATGGAAACAAAATCAAACTCTAAGGCAGCGGTAGACACTTCTCCACGTCTGTAATAGTCCCAATCACATGAAGTGGCCCATAGTTCAATTCAATTGGAGAGTAATCAATAAGCCCACCTATTTGCAAATGCCCAAAGTGTTAGTCCAAGATCAAGCTTTTTGTCCTTTGACCGCTTAAGCCCATCTGCCACCATTTTTAGCAAAAGAAGGAGTAGAGTGCGACGCACCTCCATATCATCCGATGATATAATACCCACTAACTAGAGCTTAGTCATTATGCATGAATATATGTCACATATGAGGGATAATTTGATAATTAAAAGTAAAGATATAAAATACAAGTACATATGAGTTAGATTTAATGTTATAACGAATATATATTGATCGGTTTTGGCTTCAATTTCAAAAAATGGACGTAATAAATCAATAATTAAAAAAAAAAAATCATGATCATGATAAGGGGGTGTCACGGTCGTGATAAGCGAAAAAGATTGATAAACATAATTATTTGAAGTCGGTTAAATGATATAATGTTTATAATACTATGTTAAATGATGTCATGATACCATATATATTATGCCTTATTTATATGTTTGTATGGGAAAATTCCAATGCCTTTATATACCAGTAAACTAGAGATAGTTTAGCATGAATTTTTCTCATGAAGATCAAGGAACTTGTAGATAGCAAAGTTGAAGAAAGAGAAGTTTGCTAAAGCCCATATCAAGAGAAGATATTTAAGACCTAGTTTGTGGGTCTAACTTATCATATTTTGTATTTTATATATCCATGTATATGAGAATAGTGATAATGGCTTGTATTATGATTCAACTATGATATGTATTTTATCTATGTATGAGACCTTGAGCCAAAATTAAATGTTGATATAGTGTAAAAAGGGAATATTGTCCCTATTATCGAGTGAAATAATAGGCATAGTCCTGTTATTTAGGTAGGGTATCACAACCTGTCCAACACGTGGCAGTCTATAATGTATCTGCTGATGTGGCATGACAGGTGGTGTGACTCCGGCATGTGCGGGACTTCCAGCGGCACGTGAAGCGTGTGAGCCGATTCTTTTCTTGGGCATGAGAGCGCGTGCGAGGTCCATTTTTTCCCCTTTTTTTTTTAAATGCTTTAAATTTAATTTCCTATTTTATGGGTATTTTTTTTAGAGTTTTTTAGCTTGTTTTGGATTAAAAAGTGAATAAATTGTATGTGTTTTGACATAATTAGTAGCAGTTTTTTTTAAACTTGCTCCTAGTATGTTTTAACATTTTTTTTAGTGAGTTTGATGACATTTTTATGTAGTGAGGGATAGTATGCTTAGCGCTTTAGAGCAACTGACTGCATATAGGAAAGATTCAATGCATTAATTAGACCAACACATTAAAGTTATGTATAATAAATTGTGGACTTTCTATACATTTTTTCCAAATGAGTATGAGCCTACTGTTGAACAATAAATGTGGATTGTTCTTGATTCCCTGAGTGATTCATGGGAAGAAGAGTGAAAAGCGCTTAGAAAGAGGATAAGCGACTTGAATTACAATAACATTGTAAAAGAATTGATAAAAGAGCAAGAGTACTATATTCAATATAGTATTAAGCGAACTTGCCAATCTATAAGTGGACATCCTTGGCTCAGTAAGAAAAATATGTCCTTAGCTGTTTACAAGCCTGTTAGTGACTTTCCATTGATGAATAAAATGTCTAAGGCATTGGCAAAAAGGGAACTACTTGAGAAAGATTTAATAGACCCTGAAGAATATTATCGAAGGCAATATTAGGTCATTATATTTCTTTATTTCTTAATGTTTATGTTGTTTAGTTTTTTTTAAGACTCTCTTAAAATATGTGATGGATGTTTATGAGACATTGTATTTATATTCATATTTTATTTGGGATATTTATTTATTTATATATATGTTTTATTATTTCATTACATGATTGATGTATGAGAATAATATGATATATAAATGTGGGAGTATTAGGTTGGTAGATTAATAAATCTCACCTAATAAAATAACTAGCGCATGTTTAAATTAAACAATAATAACTAGACCGTGTTAGTAGGAATTGATTGGATTGTATAACAAGATTGTTGTTTTTGCTATATATGTTAGGTTATTATTGATTAATTTAAAATTTTGAATTGTGAATTGTGCTAATTAAGATTATTATTTCTATTTAGTTGAAATGGTTGTTACAAAGGGTATCATTGCTTATTTGAATTAAAGAGATAAGTTGAATGACAAAAATTATGATGTTTGGCATCATAAAATTCAATATCTTATAGAAGAGTAAGATATACTGGAAACGATCACACAACCTATGGCTAAGCCTAAGCATGATAGCACTGCTCACAATATGCGGGATATGAAAGCATATCAAGCTTATAAGTGGAAGGACAGAGTTGCTCACATATTAATGCTGAGTAGCATAAGGAATGGCCTAATGTTGCATTTTGAAAAACACTGCTCACCCTTGGCAATTTGGGATGCTGCAAGGTCCAATTTGGTGGAACTTCAACTACTAGGCTGCGTGACTTAACTTTCAAGTTTGATGCTTACAAGAAAAATCTTGCTCATATAATGAGACAATATCTCACTATCATATCTAATATGATAAGTGAGTTGAAGGCCGCTAGCCACGAGTTGACTGATGAGCAGCAAGTTTATGCTGTGATTTGCTCTCTTCTAAGTTCCAGGGAGCATATGTGAGTTAACCTTACCAATAATGACAATATCAAGACTTTTAATAATGTTGCTTGTCATGTTGAGCTGGAGGAGGATCACATTCTCACTTATAAGCCTGCATAAGAGGCTTGTATGACTAAGTCCAAGGGAAAAGGAGCTTCGAGCTCTGGATATAAGAAATGGAAGGGTAAGGGAAACAAGCATGGAAAAGGAGGCAACAAAGTCAATCTCAGTGGGAAGAAACGCAAGCGCGGAAAATACGGCAATAAGAAAGGCAAGAACATGAATTGCTTCAACTATGGGAAGCCAGGTCACTTTGCTCGTGATTGCATTGAGCCAAAGGTATTGAATGACCAAATTCATCCCTCTAATTTATATGCCAGTAGTTGCTTGCTAAAACTGTTCCTTATTAGATTGTAGACTTAGCCGTAATTGATCACATAAAGAGGGACCAAAATGCCTTCGTAGAATTTTGTCGGATTCCAAAAAGGAGTCGAAATATCTATATAGGGAATAGTATTTCAGTGGACATGTTAGGAATTGGCACTTATAAGATGGTGATGCTGGGAGGCTGCACTCTTTATGATGTGTTGTACACTTCTAAAGTTCGATGAAATCTTGTTTTTGTACTTGTTCTATTGGGACTTCGTTTTAAAGTTATTTTTGAGAATAGTTGTGTAAAAGTATTGTTAGATGATGTTTATTATAGTTCTGGATATTTGTTAGATGGTTTTATTGTGTTGGATACTATCCCTATTAATGTGGATACTTCTGTTTTCGTTGTTGGCAATTCTAGTAATGTTTCATTAAATGATAATATTATATGGCTTGCTAGATTAGGACACATTGGGCAAGATCGCTTAAAAAGATTAGCAAATGCTAGTATTTTAAGTTCAAATAAGAAAATTGATTTGCCTATTTGTAAGTATTGCCTAGTTAGAAAAACAACAAGATTACCATTTGACAAAGCCAAGAGAGCCTCATTTCCTTTACAGCTTATTCATTCAGACATTTATGGCCCAACGAATGTGAGAGCAAGATATGACACTCACTATTTCATCACGTTTATAGATGATTACATTAGATACAGTCATATTTATTTAATCTCCCACAAATCTGAAGCATTGGATTGCTTCATACGCTATAGTAAATTTGTTGAGAATCAACTAAAGGCAAATATTAAAGCATTAAAGACCAATTGAGGACGTGAATATTTATCCAGTTTATTTAAAACTTATTGTTATGATAAAGGTATAGCTAGGCAGCTAATTATTCCTTCCACTCTACAATAAAATGGTCTAGTATAAAGAAGGAATAGAACCCTATTAGGCATGGTTAGGTCAATAATGACATAAGCTAATATGCATATTTCTTTTTGGGGTGATATGCTATTAACTGCAGCCTACATCCTTAACCATGTGCCGTAAAAAACTATTCCTTCCATTCTATATGACTTATGAAAAGGCAAAAAGCCCAACTTAAGTAAAATGTACTAATGGGTTTGTGCTACTTATATCTATAGCACTTCTCATGAATATGGAAAATTTGGTCCAATAGAGAAGAAATATATCTTTATAAGATACATAGAATTCTCTAAAGGATACATATTTTTAGAAAAAGATGCAAATGGAAGAGTAACAGAAATTGAGTTACGAGATATCATTTTCTTAGAAAATGACTTTCCTGAAAGGGATGATATAAATGGAGATTTCTAACTGTATGAAATGGAAGATTCTGAAACAAGTAGGAGCGCAATAATGGTTGATTTAGCACCTATAGAGCAAAATGATATGGAATATCATGCTCCTCATGAAGCAAATGGGAGTGATATATTGCCTGATTGTATTCCTGTAAAGCAATATCATAAGCAATCTCCACCTCGAAGTAGTAATTGTGAAAGAATTCCCCATTATCGATTTGAAATTGAGAGGGAAGCTTTCATGATTGCTCTAGATGAAGAAGAGTCTAAGATAATACACCAACCTCTTTATGGTCCTAAAGCTAAAGAGTGGATTAAAGCTATGGAAGAGGAAATAGATTCGATGAAATCTAACCGAGTTTGGGATTTAGTTAATTTACCGCCAGGTTGTAAGACCATTGGGAACAAGTGAGTTCTTAAAATTAAATGTAAGGTGGATGAGACTATTGAAAGATATAAAGCTCGATTAGTAGCCAAAGGCTATACACAACAAAAGAGAAATTGACTATGAATAAACATTCTCGCCTATTGTCAGATTTGCATTAGTTCGCCTCATTCTAACTATTGTAGCTCAAATGGACTTAAAATTATATCAAATGGACCTTAAGACTACTTATCTCAATGGAGAACTAGATAAAGAAATCTATATGGATCAACCTTAAGCTTTGAGCTTAAGGGATAAAAGTGCAAAGTATGCCGACTCAAAAGATATATTTATGGTCTTAAACAAGCTTCAAGACAATGGAACCTCAAATTTCATCAAAGTCATGTTAAAGGATGGATTTAAAATGATGGAGGAAGATCATTGTGTATATGTTAAATGTTCAAATATTGGTTTCATAATTTTATCCTTATAGGTCAATGACATATTGTTAGTTGGAAATGATAAAAACCGATTGATGTTACTAAGAAATGATTATCATCAAACTTTGAAATGAAAGATATGAATAAGGCTAGTTATGTGCTTGGTGTTAAGATCCTTAGGGATCGCTCGAAAAGGGTTTTAGGTTTATCTCAGGAGACCTACATTAATAAAATATTGGAGCATCATCATATACATGATAGCAAGCCCATGGATACCCCAATTGAATGGAATTTGAGTCCTATTCTTGATATGTATCCCAAAACATCCAATGAAAAAGAACAAATGTCTAAAGTATCGTACTCTAGTGCTGTTTGAAGTCTAATGTATGCAATAATATGCATATGTCCAGACATTTGTTATGCTATGGGGCTAGTAAGCATATTTCAATCTAATCCAAGACCAAAATACAGAATGACAGTCAAGAGGATTTTAAAATATCTTAAAGGAACTTCAGACTGTTCTATGTTTGTGCTTAATTGGATACATTAATGCTGATTAGGGAGGTGATATTGATCAGCGCAAATTGACTTTTGGATATGCATTCTTGCTGAATGATTATGCAATTTCATGAAATAGTAAGAAATAATCTTGTATAGCTTTGTCAACAATGGAAGCAGAATACGTAATGTGTTCTTTGGCTATACAAGAGGCAATTTGGTTGAAAAGATTTTTGTAGCACATATAAATTGTTAAAACAACATTTGAACCTGTCATAATATATTATGATAGTATGGCTGCATTAGCTTATGCTAAGGATCCGAAATATCATGAAAAAACCAAACATATTCAGATTAGATATCACTACATTGAAGACATGATTGTAGAAAATGAAGTGGTTCTAAAACACATTTCGACAAGTAAAATAGTAGCAAATACTTTTACCAAACCAATAGCTAGGGATGCATTTGTTAAACATATAAAATCTCTTGGCTTATGCAGAATGTGAATATTTTGTAAATATTGATAGACCACTTATTTTGTATATAATGAAATCAAATGCATTTTTTTTAATTCGTGGTTTACGAATTTTTATTTAAAATATGAATATGTTATATATGCCTATTAGCACAATTCGATCAAGTATGTCGATGGACCTAGCCTCTAGCACTGTTGAGCGAGTAGAGATGATGCCGAATAGTTTAGGTGACTAAAACGTAATGAAAGCAATTTTAGTCACATTATTCAATAAGGTTACCTTGATAAGAATCGATAAAAGATTCTTCATTTATAAAAATAGACATTAATGGTTTCTCCACCATTCATGTATATATTAAGAGAAAATTGAGTGTGAAACTTGTTGTTTGATGTTATTTGAATGTGTAAATAAAGGTTTAAGGTTTGATACTTAAAAAATAACAAGATTAAGACTCATATGATATTATTAATCTTATAATTAAGAGCAAGACATATACTCTTTTATATTTGGAAAAAAAAGTGCAGCTCCACAATAGTATGCATTTTATACTACAGGCGTTAAACAACCTATTAGAAAGCGAAATAATGGATCACTGCTTTTTCGTTATGTGAATTCTAGAAATTTTAAATATGAATTTCAATTTTAAAATTACCCTTTAGTGACTTTTGACTATATTATGAGATAATGAATTAATGTTGGCTATCTTAGGATGTATCCTATAGTCTTGAGATGATTCGACTTAATGAAATACTCATATAAAAGTGAATTAATTCTGATCCAATTAATATGAAGGCAAAACAAAAATTATTTTTCGCTTATACACTTACTGCTTGTATTCACCGGCCGAAATTATTGCGCTTGATGAAGTTTGAAATAATTTAGAATGCAAAGTAATTAAAAAAGAGATCTGAGTATAGATTATTGAGGAATCGAATAATACTCAATTATTTGTATTAAGAAAGATATTTAGGGTAAATTAGCACTAACATAATGAATTTAAATATCTTTGGGTCGATGTCTCCTATATGGCCTAAAGTTAGGTTTATATATTGGAGTTCCCACCATTTATGTGCTTTGGATCGCACAGTACGTTCACCTGTATGAATAATCTTCCTTTTTAGACTGAAATATTGAAATGACTTTTTGGGATGAATCAAGCTCACTATGGGGCAAGTAGAAGATGTTGGACTATGAATTTGAGCTGTCCATATGGGCTTAACTCAGTCCAAAACCCAAATATAATTACAATATAAAAAAGAGAAGTTAATTGATAATTAACTGCTTTTAATCCCACTAATCAAAAAGTAAAAAAAAAAACCGACATAATTTTTCTTTGAACTTTTCTTCATCCCAAGTTCATCTAAGGAAGAAATAAAAGTGTTCGTGCCGTGAAATACAGTCTGAATTCTAGTAATCGGTCTACCAAAATATTGAAGATACGGAATTTACGCTTCAACAAGTAAGTTTTGCTTTTATTAGTGAATTTCAGTAAATAAGTTCTAAAAATTTTATATCAAATTCTGATCTATGGGTTAATGGAATTTTGAATCAAAAAAGAAAGAAATAGCACAGCAAGAATCACCAAGTTTGGGCAATTAATTAAAATTTTAAGAAAACCTTTGCCACATATATTAGCAAAACAGTCAAAATTTGGATTGTATAAAATCCCGGATATGAATATTATAATTAAAAAAAATCAATAAAATCCTTGATTTATGTTAGATAATAACTCCAACACACAAAGTCAAATGTAATAAATAATTAAAATAAAATCCTTTATTTTTTATATTTGTAATTGATTAATTCTACGCTAATTTGCTAATTATATATACTAATTTTGGGTTCTGACTTGTGGATTGCTTGATATAATTACTATATATTATTGATAATAATCCAATTAGACTTTAATAAGAGAGAGAATCATTTATAATTGTAGTTATAATTAATTCTAGTTTGAAAGTGAGACTTGTGCTGGTCCGGTCCAATGCTCTTTATTTTAAAAGTATATTTTGAAGTATATTTAAATTTAGAGAATAAAATTTTTTCTATAAGTCCAATAAATAGAGATTGAAGTTTGACTTATTAGATGTAGAGAGCTAAACTCAAACTCTATTCAAAATATTTAAAATAAAAAGTCCATTATTTTAATTTTGACAACATAAAGTATAATTTAAATAAAAAAAATTATTGAAGATGCTCTAAATCAATAAATCTAATTACAAGTTTGGATAAACTGACCTTTTATTTGTTTTTTTTTTATATTTGGATTGAAAAATTTTAAATAAGAAATTTTAAACAATTTATAGATTTATGTTAAATTTATCGTTTGACTATTTAAAAAATATCAAAATCCATAGATTTTAGAAAATCTTTCATCCTACAAAATTCTTCATTTTTTAAAGATTTGATTTTTCACCTTTAGGTAGAAAAGTTCAAAATTTATGGATTTTTATCAATAAATGATTGTTACCATATTTTTTTTATTTCAAAATATCCCTAAATTAATAATATTCTAAAACTTCGTTTAGTCATAAAAAAACAGAAATTCTTTTTCTTTTAATTTCAATTAATTATTTATTATTATTATGCATTAAATTATTAATAAAAAAAATTTTAGCAATGCAATTAAACATTTTAACATATAATAATTTTATTTTTTTTATTTTTCAACTCTTAAAATAATCAATTTTATTTTTAAAATTTTTAAGTATATAGTGGAATTGATTGTATATGTTTAATTAATAATAAATTATCAATATTTAATAAAAGATAAAATTGAAAATTAATTGTTAAATTCATGATTGTGATCATTGAACTAAATATAAGTATAAATGTAATTATATTATCAATTTATGAATTTTATAGTCAAACCAAACGATAAAATTCTTATAATTCATATATTTTATGAAATTCATAAATTTTAAAATCACTTAATCTAAGCTAGGCCTTAGGAAATTTTACAACTATCTATTTTTAGCTTTTTCTGAAGGTATACCAAATCAAGGTATACCAATATATATCCAAGATATTCTTAAAATATACTGAAACAAGATATATTTAAAGTATTCTGAATTATATTCAAGGTATTTCTAATGTAATTTTTATAATATTTTTAGGTGTTTTTAATAGTTTTGAGAAAAAAGAAATAGCTATATTTTTTTTGTTTATACAGTTTTGAAAATTTTCCTTTTTCTTTTTCAGGAACCTTGAAAGCCCAACCCCAACTTCCAATGGCCCATTTACTTGCTAATTGCTATGCTATGTGTCACATCCGAAGAGGCTGACAAGCTTACGATTAGGTGAAAATTAGTTAATACTGTACGGTCGTTGGAAGAAAAGACTAAACCCGTGACATATGCTAGAGGAATTTTACTTACCTAAACATATTTACTTGCCAATAATTCAGCACACATCTCTCCTCATTTGCATTATCCAACAACTTCAATGGCCTCCACGTTTTTCTGATTTTATGTTTGACAGTTTCATCTTGGTTTGGAAAATAAAAGCTGATAATATTTTAATCAAATTTGTTGCAGTTACCATTTTACAATATTTTAATTTCATTTTTTGCAAAGTGAAATTATGATTTATATCTCATTAATATTAAAATCTCTTTAAATTATTGGTTTGTGTGTATAAAATTCTAAATAATTCTTTTACAACAGTACTAACCCCATATTTGGAAGAATGTTAATATACATAATTATACTCTAAATAACATACTACTTTTAGCCTTAATGGCAACTGTTAGAGAAGGAAACATTTAATAAAGTCAAGAAATAGAAAAGCAGATGAACCAACCTAGAAATTAACCCAATTCCCAAGTCATACATATGGTTATACTTGGAAAAGAAATTGATCAAAAATTCTGAATGCAAGAGTCTGCTATGGAAAAATTGGGTACAAAGATTAAGACATTCTATTGACAAAAGAGTGACTTAAACAGTGGTGGCCAATTCAGTTAAAGAGGTGATCAATTATTTCCTCTTAATTTTTTTAAATTCATAAAATAATATATAAATTTATAGCATTTTTAATATTTATCTCATCTAAAAAATTAGATATGAGACAATTAAGCGATGCTTAAAAATATATATATGAGTTTTAATTAATTAATTGAAATATATATATATATATATATATATATATATAAAATAAATAAATCAAAATTTGCTCCTGGCTCTGTCACTGGACCTAAACTATAAAGAAGAGAATGAATGAGGCAACTTAAGTGGACCTTCCCCTTCCTAGCATAATTCCTCAAGTCTTCATTTAGACAACTTAAGGTCCCAGCTTCTGAGGCAAAGGGACGCTTAATTTATGACTATGACACCTTCAAGGCTTCAACCTAGTCTTCATTTTTAGCCCTACCACTTTTACGGCATAAGTGTCGGACAGGAAATTGTAATTTCATATTTATCAGCCTCATTAAATTAAAATTTATTATTAATTTCTAAGAAATACTCGTTTACTCACTATATCATTATCTCCATCCCATGAGTGACACATACTCTTCATTTTGGTACTACAGGACCCACATGAAAAAATAATGGAGAAAAAAGAGTTATATAATTTCTGTAAAATATTTTATGTTTTGAGCTTATTTTTTTTCAATAAACAAACAAGAAAGTTTAGTGCGAAAAGAAAAGGAAGAACGTATCAGACCATTTCAATCTGTACAACAAAAGAATTTCCCTAGTAGAAAAATCCTAGTCCTAATATAACGTTTACCTGCTTCTTAAATGTCGGTCTCAACAGGTCAAGTATTTCCTAATTTTTAATTTTCCCCAAATTACACTTTCTCTGATAATTAAGCAATAAGCATTATGTAATCCAACGGCTGTGATCATCATCTCAATCTCGTTGATATTTGGGAAAACATACACCTCAGTACCCACCAACTTGTCCGCAGCTTGCCATATGTTCAACACGTAAATACTTTGTTCAAAGTCATTGCCCAATTTTGGATTATTTTCATACTTTTGTTCCCCTAAGTATTTACCAGCTGAATTTGGGCAATTTTTTTTTTCAATTTTTTGGTCAATACAAGTTAACAGTGGACAAGTTGAGTTGCTTAATTACATGCTTTATTGTTTTTTTTTTTTTTTTTAGCTTATTAGGATATTCAATGACTTTTTTCGTAATTATTATAAATATGTTAAATTTTCACTAATATTAATTAGTAGATGGTGGAAAAAATACTCCAGAATTTTTTCTAATGTTTCAAGTGAAAATACTAATAAAGTAATATTTTGATTTTTGATGCTTTATTAATTATTTATTATTATTAGAGAACAGAATTAATTAAATAATCAGTTAGTGGAATAAACAATGTAATTAGTACAGAGATTTCGTTGCAATCACAGATGACTATCAATGTCAAACTGAATATGTTACGGAAAGGATTAGTACAATTGTGGACCCAATAAGCTAAGATTTCTTAAAGGAGCTTCATACGCAAAAGATCCTTTTATTTATTGTATTTGAAAGAAATTATTACTTAGACTAATATTAATATATATCATTATTTATAGAAATTTTAAATAAATTATTTAACTAAATATATAGTATTTACATACAAGTTTAAAATCGTATATTAACCTTAAAAGGTGCAATCTTGAAGGCTTTTAAGCAAGTGAAAAGTGACTTAGAACAATGGATTCTTTTTGTTTTTTTTCACTTAGAGTGAAAAATTAAAATGAAATAATCTTCTTATTTGCCTAATTATAATTAAGCATATATAAGTTCAAGAAAAAAAAAATGTTTCTCACTTTATCCATTTTCATCATCATAAGACAGCCGTTAATTAGGAATGACAACGAGATGAATTTATGATGAATTTTTCCATCCCTAAAACTTTCGCCCCAATCTCCAATAAAAATTTTTTTTGTCTCCATCCTCACATGTAACAGGGGTGGGGATTTCCAACTTAAGGGAGTAACTGATAAGAGGAAATAAATGCTATATTTTTATTTTATTATTTTTAAATTTATTAATTATATTAAAATATAAATAAATATTATATGTATAAATATATATAAAATATATAAATAAAATTACCGGAGTGGAGATCGTATATATCGTCCCCAATACAAAAAACTTCGAAATTGGAGCGGAACATATATTAGATGAAAAAATACACCCCGTTTAAAGCAGTGCACCACGGATCAGAGACAAATTGTCATCTCCTATTAATATATAAAAATTAACACGAATTATATTTTTTTATTAAAGTTGGTCAGATCAGATGGAATCTACGCATACACACATAATTCATCTAATTCAACCGTCTATACAATTCGTATGGAATATATTTCGAATTTGTGATGATATAAAAAAAATTTGGGGTGTTCTTGAGTGCTAATTATGCGCTAGCCTAACCGAAATGTATAGATGTATTTTTGAAGTTTCTCTCCAAGTTCGATTAAAAAAGAAGAAGAAAGAGATGAATAATTAATAAGATCTAATATAAATAAGAAAATAAAATTTTACCTTTAAAAATGTGAAAAAGTGGATGAATAAAAAATTCATATACATGAGTTTGGTTAGTAGATGAGAAAATAAAGTCTATGCCGGCACCAAATATTTAATATTAAATAAAAAATTAAATAAAAACCGTTGACATGGCAAAATTAAAAATCTCTGTAGTCGCCTTCCTTCCCTTATGCATACTCACTTGCCTTAAACTTGCCCGCTCCATGCATATATTACCAAAATATCAACACTATAAATAAATCCCACCTTCTCCTTCTCCCTAAAATTAATTTTAAAAAACAATCACAACCCATAATTTCTCTCTTATTTCTTCTTCTTCTTTCATGGCTTCTTCTTCTTCTTGCATAATGAATAATATCATATATCTTCTCTTGCTCTCGTCCCTTCTTTTGAACTCTTGTCTGGCTGCAAGACCTGGTATATCTCGCCTGGTGGACAACAGGGTATTGATGCAACTGGAAAATGTGAACTCCGATCGCCGGAAATTGTACGACACTGGTTTTCTTTACCGGAACCAGATGTTCAACTTCTTGCCTAAAGGTGTCCCCATACCACCTTCCGGTCCATCAAAGAGGCATAACTCTGTTCAGAATTGAATAATATTATTCAATTCTTTAGCTCTTTTTGGTACTTGAAATTTTCTTGAACCAGTGAACGATAACGAGTTCAGATTATAAGAGAACTGTTCTTTTTCTTTCTGGGATTTTTAATTAGTTTTATTGTTACTGTATAGATTCAACAGGGGAAGATTTATTTATTTGATACGGATATTGTAATTCAATACATATGAAGGAAGTGTTATATATATATATATATATATACTTTTTTTTAATTTTATTTTTGTAATGATCAAAATTGAAGCAAATTCATTTTGATCTTAGTTTTGTATTTAATTTATATATATATATTGGAACTCAATACTTCACAGTTTTAGCTACTACACCCGTACCATTAGTCTAAAATTTATTAATAGTTTTGTATTTAATTAAGTTTTAATTTTTGCTAATGTAAGTTTTAATTTTAAATTAAAAGATAAAACACATGTTAGGTCTGTATTATATTGATGTGATTCTCTATTTCTCTCAAATTTGACTTTGGATGATTAAAAAAAGCCAGCATTTGGATGTTACTTAAGTTTGATTTGATTATTAATTGATTACATCAGTACTGTAGATAGGAAGTCCTCAACGTTACCTGATAGTCATTCAACATGGGTGTGCTTTTACGAATTTGATTGGATGGAAAAATATAATCTTGACCATTAATTAAGACCGATTTAAATATTTTATTTTGTATACAAAATAATTTATTAAAAATTCGATTTAACTAAAGAAAATCATACTCCACATATTTTTCTTTTCCTTTTAATGTGGAGAGCCTGCTTTACTTTTCACCAAATTCTTTTTTTACTTTTTTAGTTAATTTTTTTTATTATACTTAATTGATAGCCTTGTACGCAACTTTTGGTTTCTGCAAGGCAAGAAGAAGTAAGAAAGGTGTGTCGGAGATGTTTCTACACAGCCACTCCAATACTAAAGTAAGTGAGAAAAGATAGGGAGAACAGAAGATGAGAAGAAATTGAGAGGGTTTAGGTTGGATGGCTTTTATAGGTTCTCCGAGCATGCTCCCCATGGTCCTGACTGCAACATCACCTGGTGTCAATTTACAATTGGTGGACATATACTTGTCCTTTGTCAAGTAGTAGCGTGTCATCCTGACACCTGGTGGAGTTGCGCTTGCAGAAATTGTTAGGGGATCCATGTTAGTGCAGGCAGCTTCGTCCTTTCTATCCCTTGGTTGATTTTGTTTGCTTCTCTGTGAATCCTTGGGGAGCACGAACCCAAGGCTTGGACTGGGTTCCTTCTTTGCCTTCCATTCCATTAGGAAAAACATCAATAAACACATCAAAAATAAAAATTCAAGGCAGAAAATAAGAGAGAATAAAATTTATGAGGTTCGGCTCTTGATCGCTGACATTATTCAGTATGTGAGAAAATAAAATTACAATGCAATTAAATTGTATTTTTCTTGAAATGATTATATTCAAACTCACAATTTATAATATTTCACATTTCATATAAACTAGAAAAATAACTCACTTTTTTAGAATCTTTAGAGAAAATACCCAAAATTCACAAATGTATTTTTTGAAACTCTTAGAATATTTCCCCACAATAAGAATGTCCAAGCAAAAACTTAAACTTACAAATTGTCAAATTGATTTTGTATTTGCTCTCTTACTTTATGTATTAAAAGTCTTGATCTTGCCTATATTTATAGGCACCCTAAACTTATCAATTAAGAATAGGAATATTATTCCAATTTGGAATACTTTTTCAATTAAGAATACATTTCTTTATCCGAGTGTAGCTTGAATTCTCACAATTAAAAATCAATCTCAATAATTTCCAGCTTAATTTTTTAATTGCATTAACCTTATTGGACTAAATTCTCCATCTAAATTTGATTCTAAATACAGGTAATATATCATGTGTAGTTGAAACTAATCGATTGCGCTATTTGACTCCAAAGAGAGACCCTAATCTCTCAATTTGACCACTTCCAGTAAATTCCACTCATTTAAAACTATCTATATCTTGGAAATTATTTATGCATGCAATTCATTTCCAACTAGTACTTAAAGTTTTTAAGTACTACCAATTAGATAATATACCTTTTGATGCAACTTCCATTTCATCATGACCACACAACTTTGATTAACATTTACAATTTCCCTTGGAATTCAACTTTTAGCGCATTGCAACTAAAATCCTTGTAATCTAATACATTCAGAAATATTAAATTCTTGCATATCTTTAGAATACATGTCTCACCCTCCAAAATCATAAACACTCCATTATATATTTTAATTTTTATATTACTAATACTCATAATGTTCACCTTATAATTATTATCCAATTTTAACGTACTGGTCAGCTCTTCTTAGAGTATATCAAAATAATCTATCATAGAGCAAATACGAGAAACACAACAATAATCTAAAAGTTAACCATCACAGGAAAATACATCATTCACTTGGGTGATTATATAGACATCTTCATCATTCCAAGCAAAAAAAAACTACATTATTTTATTCATCCTATTTCTTGCCCTTCTGGCAATTTTTTTTAAAATGTCCATACTCTTTGCATTTGAAGCATTGAATATCACATAATTTCTTCACTTTTGTGCCTATACCCGCCTTGTTTAGATCTCCTTTGTCATTAATTTACCTTCTCTAACTCACACATTGACAATGCCTGACAATCTCTATTATTGCTTTTGGCTTTCCTTTGAGTTTCAAGAAATATTAGTTTTGCTGAGCAAAATCTATAGTCAAAAAATATTTTTCCGTAATTAATGAGTCAATAAAATTCTCATAAGAGTCAGAGAGTGAGAAAAGAAGTATTAGCGCATTTTCTTCTTCCTCAATCTTAATATTAATTTTCTTCAATCGATCTAAGATTATAGTGAATTCATTCATATGCTCTACCAGATTCCCGCCTTCCACCATCCTCAGCCTATATAATTTCCTCTTTATATGCATTTTATTGGTTAAATTTTTGATCAAATATTTTTTTTTCTAGTTTGTCCCAAATCACCGAAATATAATTCTCCTCAATAACATTATTTATAATATTATCACCAATGCAAAGATGTATTGTACTAACACACTTTTCCTTAAGCTCTTTCCAATCTTCATTGCTCATTTTTTCTGACTTTCTCTTCTCCTTTCTCTTCAATGTCTTTGCTAAGCCTTATTGAACTAGAAGATCATTTACCTTTCTTTGCCAAAGAGTGAAATTACTTTTTCCAATATATTTTTTTACTGTAAAAAGTAATAATGAATTGTCTAATATACTTATTGAATATTAATCAAAATTAGCTCTGATACCACTTATTGGAAAAAACAACCAATAAGTATGTCAAAAATAAAAATCCAAGTGAAAGAAAATAAGAGAGAAAAATATTTATTGATTACCTACGTCCACAAAAAATAATCAATTCTTCACTATATGAGAAAATAAAAATTACAATATAATCAAATTATATCTCTCTTAAATTGATCAAATTCAAACTCACAATTTATTGTATTTCTTCTTTCACATAAACTTTGAAGAATAACTTTCACCTCTTTATAACTTCTGGAGAAATTACCCAAAGCTTACAAAAATACTTCTTTATAACCCTTAGATAAATTATCCAAAACTTACAAAAGTATTTTCCAAAACTCTTGAATATTTTTCCATATCCAAAAATATCCAAATAAAAACTTAAATTTGCAAATATCCAAACAATACTTATATTGCTCTTGTATTTATTATGTCTTACTTCATGCCTTAAAATGTTAATTTTATCTATATTTATAGGCATCATAAACTTGCGAACTAAGAATAAAAATATCATTCCAATTTGAAATCTTTTTTTATCAGGTATGACTTGAATTCCTACAATTAAAAGAATTCCTACAATTAAGAATCAAACCCAACACATTCTTCCAATGATCTGGTCTCTACCTTCCCTCCGGTCTGGTCTTCTCCTTAGTCTCCGGTGATTGGACCGTGAGACCTCTTGGCAATTGGGGGCCACACTGGTTGCCAGTAATTAAAGGATTATTAAAATTAAAGATACTAATTTTTTTTTTTAATTTGGTAAGAGCGTAATAGGATTCTAATCCTAATAAATGAATATTTATGATAAATAGTGTAAAACAAAGCTATTTGTCTACTGAGCTAACTTTGAGAGGTTAAAGCTTTTATTATTATTTGTTCTTTGTTGAATTCATAATTCGAATTTATAATAATTTTTTTTAAATTAGACATAATGCATTATTAACACCAATTTATTTTAGGCTAAATTAAAAAAAAATTCTAAACTTTCCACTTTATTAAAATTATGGTCAATTCTTTAAAAATTTGAGTTTATTTATATGTACTTTAAGTTTTGTAATAAATCTTGTATCGGGATTGTATTTTACTCCGAACTTACGTAGCGATGGCATGCAAAACATTAAAAATAAAAAATAATGACATGGAAAATATGGCGGAGCTGATGTGGAAAAAAAAATTGTCATATAGGTATATAAACAAAAACGACCTCATTTCGCATATCAAATTATTTCTCTAACCTAAACTAAAACTATACCGTTTGACTAAAAGAAGAACAAACTATATTATAACGAGATCTATTTTGAGAAAGTTGCGATTTTGAGAAGAAGATTCATGTATCTATTTCAACAAACATGACATTCAAAATGATATTATTTTAATTTTTATACTCATGTGATAATTTTTTTCATATCAGTTTTATTGCATTTTGCACGTCATTATTTTATATTTTTAATATTTTTCAATATTATCGCCGCGTAGGTTCGGAGTAAGGTACAGTCCATCTGAGACAAGATTTATTACAAAAACTAAAGTACATATAATTAAACTCAAATTTTTAAAAAATTAGTCATAACTATAATAAAATACAAAGTTCATAATTTTTTTTTTTTATAATTTAGCCTTTATTTTATTAACTACCATAAATAATCAACATTTTATATTATTTTATCTTAACCGTCTAAACTAATTTGAATTTATACTAAAACACTTCCTTTTAAATTTTAAAAATGTTATATATCCAAATTTATAGTCGAAATCTTTAATTAAGAAAAAGAAATCTCACCCCTTAAAGGTCGATCTACATTATATATATATATATATATGTATAATCTCCTTGGGGTATTTGATTGCAAATATTACTCGGAAATAGGAATGGAAGACCGAAATGAATAAAGAAAGTGGCAGTTGAAGAATTTGAAGCAAGCAAGCATGTCTTATACATATAAGAATTTTTTTTTTCTTCATGGATGACAACTGCGATTATATAGAATAATTTTATTTTTAGTCATCCAAATGAAAAACTTGCTTCACCGTAGCCTGGAATTATATAAATATATAGAAAATGTCTCGTGCAAGGCATGCTGGCTGTCAAAATTTAATTTCTGCTCTTGGGTGTCTCACTTTTAGGCATATTTGTCACCCTGATCATATATTTTTTCTTTTATGCTAATTAATTTATTAATGTTTCTAACTAATTTCCATTATAAAAAGGATTAAATATCTAAAATAATGGTGCGGAATGCCACTTACAAAAATTTCCACTACGCAACTTAAGCATAGTCTTAAAGGTGATGAGAGCAAAATATATATTATAATCACATCAAAAACCGCGCGCATTCTCTTTTGTATAAGAATTATTTTTCAAGAAGAACGAGAGAATAGTAAGATAAGTTAACTAATAAACATATTAATGTAATAATTTCTTAACAAAGAAAACTGCAAAGTAAAAGTGCAAGGTTACATTGAAGAGTATATAGATGATCTGGTATGAATAATTCTACTAATTTAATTAAAAATTCATAGTTAGAGTATTAATAATTCTTCTAATTTAATTAAAAATCTTTAATTAGAGTATTAGATATATAATTATTTTAAAATTTTTAATGAAGTATTTTACCGTAATTTAAAATTCTATCAATGAGCTTTGATTAATTAGACTAAATTCAATATCAAATTAAAAAACCAAAGAAAACGTAAAGTTACAATATTTGTGCAAAATTTACAAGATTGAATTTGTCCAACGAGGTCAAAAATGGAGAATAAGGCCCCACAATGGCCATTTAAATAAATAGTAAAGAAGAAATTCTTTTGGGCTGACTTTTTTTTTTTTTTTTTTGTGAAGTCTATGGGTCTCAAATTCCTTTCCAAATTAAAGCAGATGGAATTTGTCAATGCCTTGCATAAGATGGAAGAATTTAAGAATATTCAACTCTTGAGAACTTGTCAAAATAAAAAAAAAAAAGAGAGAGAGAGAGAGAGAGAGAGAGAGAGAGCACAAGTGGATCTCATTATTTTATATGTACATGTTAAAAGATTTGTACTCTTTTACTTCTATTTTCTCCTTTTTATACAATTTATAAAGATTGAATAGTAAATGTACGATTTATGAACTCTTATTTCGATCACAATTTTATATTACTCATACCAATTAAGCTAACCTTACTCAGTCATCTATTCGGAGAATTGAATTATTTTAATGTAATGAATTTCCAAGTCATAGGATTTTGCCATTGAAGCAAAATCCAAAGCTCAAAAACCATCAAGATGGAAACTGATGAAAATCCCTACCAATTTTAGCCCTTTATTTTTAATTACATATGAAAATCCCTATCAACTTAATTGAGATAAATTTTGTTCGTGTGAAGTGAATCTCAAAAAGCAGCGAAATATTTTCTCAAAAATTTTTAAAATGGTTAATTAGAAAAATTTTGTACCAAGTCATCTGCATCCTCTTATAGTCAATCATAGTCTTTCTTATTATTGTATTTCTTTCTATAGATGCATATAGTATTGTCCTTTTAGTGTGGCAAATATTATTCACACAGCCAGCTGCAGGGAGAATTTTTTTCTTCCTGATCACGTGAGGCTTATTGTACCTTAAAAAGCTGATTTAGCCACAAATTATTGACAATAAACACAACATTTTGAAAACAAGAAGCCAGATTGCACGTTAAGTTGTCTTATCTTTATATTGAAAATACTTAAAAGAAGCTGGTTTATGTTTCTCATGAGCCACACCATTCCCAAATTTTATTGCTCTTTATTTAATTTAAAATTCGTCTTAATACATGTGAATTATGGTGACAGTTTTTTTTTTTTAATAATTTTGACATCTTATGTACTTTTTGAAAAATCACATGAATATCTAATTTATTAATTTTCTTCACATTTAAGTATTTTTATTTATAATTAATTCATGCATTTTATTATGTTATAACGTCGTATTAATTAAATGTTTTTAAAAAAGTCATTATATATATATATATTATGGTTTATCAAATTATTTTCGTATTCATATCATATTTTTTTAGTAAATATAAGAGTTTATAAAAGCCTCTAATTTTCATTTGAAATTTATGAAGTTTCATCTCTAGGCTCTAGCTTAAGCAGGGATTTAAGGATGCTAATCAATTTTTAAATAGAAATTATAATTTGATTTTAGCAATTAAACTTGTTATTTTTCACTTCTCAAACAGCTTTCACAAGCAAAGTTCATCTGTAAATTTTATTATTATTTTATTTAACAACTATATATGTATAAATTATAATGGTCTATCTTCAATTATCCTATAATAATTTGTAAATTGCTAAACTACCTATTAAAATGGTTAATTCTGATTATTACTAGTGATTAAGTTTTCATTTTTTTTTTCCGATATAGAATTTAGAAATTAGTATGATAAGTTAGTACCTCCTCTAGTTTAATTAAGTTTTTAAATTCGACTTAATATTTTTTTTTTATATTTTGTTAATGTGGGATTTGCAATAGATTTAATAGGTTATTAAGGAAATGTTTGGTAATTATAATATAGATTATAATCTACTTTTACCAAAATTTTAAGTTACTTTGACCAATACGTAAAATAGATTATTTGATAAAAAAAACTATATTATAATCTCCAAAAAAATAAGTTATTTCCATTACTACTATATTATAATCTCCAAAATAATATAGTAGATTATTATAATTTTTTCCTATTATAGCTTTATTCCTTTTGTTAAATAACATTGTTTTATCTCTCACTTAAAAAGTTTTGGTTTTCAATCTTCTTTTATTTTACTCTCTTATTTACTTTAACTACTCAGCTCTATCCAAGTAATGTGTACAATTAGTAATTAAAATTTTTAGATATCTGAACTCATCAATTGTAATTATATATCACAATAAATAACTATGATTCCACTATATTTAAAATACAAGCATTAGATGACGATGACGATTATT
>CATIWF010213399.1:0-35924 GCA_949630135.1 Balakata baccata
TAAATATAATGGTTAAGCAATTATTGTTGCAAATGCATATGTACATAAACTTAAAAGGCGTTATGACTAGCTAAATGACATTGTAAAGCAAAAGAAGAAGCTTATGGCTCAAGCAAATGTTCAAAAGCAAAAAAAAAAAAAAGGCTATAATATTGATAAATAAAATGACATGTAAAATGCATATGAATGAAAATTATTACTCGTGATTATAAATTGCTAGGTACTTTAGAAAGAATTTGATAATTATTCTTATTGAGTTGCAACTCATCAAATTGCATCATTTTACAGGAAGAGTTGAGTAATTAGCTTATTTTGGAGGTGCATACCACATAGAAGACATGGATCACGGGTCACCGGCCAAGTCTCACCAATCTCTCTCCTTGCATTTCACATATGTATGAGAACATGTCTTTTATGTTTTTGTAACAGCCCAGCCCACGCCACGAGAAATTGTCCGCTTTACAGGCCCGAAGCCCACTCACGGTTTTGCCCAATTGGAGGTTTCGCTCCAAAAGGCGCCTCGCGGGGTAAGGCAGGGTCTGCACTTATAAGGATCAGAACGGCTAGACTCCTTTCCGATGTGGGATCGAGTGCCACACTCCATTTTGGCTATTGGGCATTGGGCGTTATGTATCGCCGTCCCCAATCCCTCACCTCAGGTAGACCTCCCTCTCCTCTGCATAGTCCAGAGCCATCCCCGGCGGGAGGTCTGCCTGAGGTGAGACCTTTATACTTATATGGCAGTGATGTGATATATAAACATAATACAAGTATAAAGGATATCCATAAGTATAAAATATTACAGTTTATATGTCTGTATACGTATAATATAGTAAATACGCAGTGATGTGATATATATATATATAGTCAACCTGTTATGTTTTACTGAATTGCTAAATACTACAAAGTGATACTGTTATATGATTAAAAAAATTGATCCCTTATTATAAACATGACTCTGTCTTATTCTCATGCTATGCACGATAACATAATATAAGTATAAGGGATATCCATAGGTATAAGGTATTACAGTTTATTGATAAATGTTCATTTTATTTTAAAACAAAATCATCAGTTATTTTGTTTTTTGTTTTTTTTTTTGCATTTTCATATGTTATTTATCTAGATTTATTATTTTTCTGATGCATTTTATCTCGATTTTTTGTTACGTTTTGAGTTTTTTTTTAAGAGAATTCAATGAATTCATACTTATAAATGAAAATATAAAAATAATATTCATTAAATTAAGTACGCAAAGAAATAAAATGAACCTGTATTAATATAAAAAATGAACATTTATTAATAAACTAATGAACTTTTTTCAATAAACTAATGAACATTTTTCAATAAACTAATGAACATTTTTTAATAAACTAATGAATCTCTAGTTTATTTCGTAATGAACCTTCTCATTAAACTAATAAATATTTATTTTATTCATAATGAACTTTTTTTAATAAACTAATGAACCTTTAGTTCATTTGAAATAAACATTTTCAATTTATTGGCAATGAACCTTCTCAATAAACTAATGAAACTTTACTTTACTCGTAATGAACTTTTTTTAGTGACGTAATGAATATTTTTCAATAAACTAATGAACATTTAATTTATTTTTAATGAATATTTTCAGTTTATTAAAAATGTTTATTAATAATGAACATTTTTAATAAACTAATGAACCTTTTTTAATAAACTAATGAATTTTTTTCAATAAACTAATTAGCCTTTATTTGATGACAGATGATGAATATTTACAAAAACGTCATCGTATGATTGATAGCTGTGTAAATTTGATTTATTTACAAAATTGACACTACTTTGTACACTTGTAATGAACATTGGTCCATAATGCTACATACATCGGGTTCAGCATATAACAATTGCCTAACCATCACCCCCTCACAGTCGCTGTCTCTTTAATCTCTAATCCACCTTTCAACGAGTCGCATTGAAAGGTGCATCTCATAGCTGCAATTTCGCCATAGCTGTTCCTCGCTGTCCCGACCTGCAGAACGAATATTTCCAGTTGAGCCGTTGGTTTTTTGATCTACTAGACTCACTAGTGAGAGGTAAATTTTGGTTTTTAGTTTCTTATCGTTTATTTCACTATGGTAATTGGATTTTGTGGGGCATGCATGTTAAGTAAGAGCTATTGAATGATAGAGGACATCTTTCATCAAATTGGGTGGAGACAACATAATGAAAATACAAGGTGTTTGAAGGTTAAATTTTTCAAATACTAAATAATAGAATAACTAGACAAAAGGTGATATTATATTATAATGTTATACAATGGAATATTTAAGTTTTAAATTTTACATTGAAATAAATAGTAATATTGGTCGATGAAAAAGCAACTGTCTTTCTGTGAAGTAGGAAATAAGGAATAATGGAGGGGGACAGCCTCTGCCTCAATTCTCTCACTCATATCTTTCCGACACATTAACAGCAAGCTGTCCCTCCTTTTTCAATCTTACCTCTTCTCCTTCTTATTTATACATGACGCAACTCTAGACTATATGCAAACTTCATCCATCGTTTTATTTGAATATATATATATATATATGATTGACTAATATCGAATATTGTTCTAAAGATTTATAATGGACTAAGTTAAATGAACTAATATCATTTTTTTTTTTAAAACAAAAAATTAATTATCGATTTCTGATTGCCAAGTTTCATCATGAATAATATTATGTAATTTGATATATTATAAACCGAATGCACTGAAATATTATCTGCTGAAAAAATAATTGAAACAAAAAAAAAAAACACGAAAGCTAATCGAGACAACAATTAAATCTCAATCTGATATAATAAAAAAGAACTATATAGAAATTTGATTTATGATTGAGGAACTGAAGTGAAGTATCGTCCAATGAAAAGGTAACAATTAAAACATGACTTGTCAACGCGTGCGGGAACATATTCCTGAATGGAATCTCTTTCAATTAGCACCAATCAGTCAGCAAGGCTACAGGCCAAGGCAATGACCAGTCACCGCATCATTTTTCAAACGCAAAACCCGCCATCTCTCACTTTGTCTCTTTTCTTCAACTCAAGCTTCTTCGCTTCCCATCTTCCCTTTCTCTTTTCCATCTTTTCATCTCCTTTTTCCTCCCATCTTCAAATTCCATTTCCACTTGATATATATTCTTCTCTTTCACACATTCATTTTCTACTTCATGAACCCCACAAACAATTGAATTTTGAGGTAGCTGACAGTTGTTTCGTAGTTAAAGAAATATGAAATTGTTATCACCTCTTTCCATTTCATCTTCCTCCTCATCGACTAGTGTCGCTTTTGACACAAGTATGTGCAGTTCTAAAAGTGGGCCTGCGAGCTGCCTCAGCCGGATTCTGCGAAGAATTCTGTGCTCTCATTCCCTCCCTGCCCACCCATCTCATGATCATATCACATACACCACTACTTCTCTGCCAACCGATTTTAGGCCAAATGATACTACTCCTACTACTACTGCTACTACCACCACTCCTGGAATTGTGGCCAGGCTTATGGGTTTGGATTCTTCCCCCAATTCCCTTCATTCTTTGGAATGTAAGCATGAGAAATTACAAGCCCAATCCTTCCTTGAAATCCCAACATTTCTTGAGCTAGAAAATGAGGATTTCTTTCTACTTAGCTTCGAGAGTACATCTAGACGCAACAAAAAAGGAAGAGCTAAAAGTAAAAGCAAACAATGTCACAAGCGAGATGAAGAGATCGTCAAGAAGATTGCCAATGAGAAAAAGTTAAAATTAACTAGGGAAAATAACAAAACTCAAGAGCATGAGGATAGCAGCTCTGAAGATTCAAGCCCTGTTTCCGTTCTTGATTTTGATCAATTCCTTATTGATCTTCAAATTCCTGTATCAGGTTTCACTTCTTCCACTCTGCCTAAGAATATTAATAATCATTTCTACAGAAGTCAATTTTCCTCAAAATCAGTTTTTGGTTGAATCAGCACATAACTGATTGTGCAAAAAACAAATAAATAACAGGCGAGAAAAAAAAAAAAGTGCTAATTTGGCTATTAAATAAATTTTAAGGTAAGTTGATGAGATGAAATTGCACATTCAACAATTTTTATCTGAATTGTTGGTTATTGGAACAGAGGAAAGCAGTATTAGGAGGAGGAAATTATCGTCGAGACTTGAAGATTACAAACCATTATCAAGGCATGTTGATGATAATCATATCGGAGATTATGAGAGTTCAAAGATAATTGAAGAAAAATGTCAGCTATTAATAAGGACCAAGTGTTGGCGTAGTCAATATTACATCAAAGTTTCCAGGATGGCTCAAACTCAAGTTGTCCAGTCCAATTGGAAATTCCAGGATCAGCTGGATGATATTTCTGCATATTTTGGGTTGCAAGTTTTGGACCAATTGTTAGAAGAACTTTTTGATCAATTTTCTTGAAGAAACAAAAAATTGTAAGGTCATAGAACTAAAGCATAACATTACATGAATGTGTCGTTAGCTTTGGATGAAGTATCAATTTACTTTTTTATTAAATAATTAACAGTAAAATTGCACTAAATTTTTTTGATATGATATAATGTGATACTCAGTTGATATTAACTGTAAAAGCATCAAGTGAATATGATACTCGGTAGAGAAAATTTTGATGTTTTTGCAGTCAAGAAACACAACCATGGGCATCTTTAGGTTAGGTTCTTTGTCTTTTAAATATTAGTGCTCATACCACTAGTTAGGATGTTGGATATATAAAAGATATGGTTGCATTTTTCTTAGTGCTCAACAATCAATTTCCCATATCCCCATTTTTATAATTTGTGGACCCAACTTTCCTTTCACCTTTTGAATACCCAAAACTAGTTTGCAGAATTCCAAATGCTAATTGCTGTACAACCTTGACAAACAAAACATACAATTACTCATCACCTGGTAATCTGGTTCTGGTACAGTCAAGTAAAACTGAACAAAAAGAGGAAAAAAATAAACAGATGCATCATAATGTAAACAAATATTTTATTCTGTAATTAATGTCACAGATTTTGGTACATTAATGTATACAAGGCCTACAAAAGTGAAAGAATAACAATAATCATAATAATCCGACAAATAGACCTCTTGGTATAAGGAAATTAGGAACCTTGTAGTAATCAGCTCATCTACTCTCACCAGCACAAGAATATGCTTTTTGATCGTCTATCTGATTAACAAGAATTATATGAAATAGAAAAAGAATCCATCCTTCTCCATAACCTAATAAACCCATGAGCAGGTATTCTTCATCCTGCACCATTTCATTTTTTTTTCCCTCAGGACCCTTTTTTTTCTTTTATTTTTTTTCCCCTTCATTTTTTAATTTCATTCCTCCTAAATATAAGTTGAAACTAATAAATATTTGAAAAATGGGAACAAATAGCTAGTTAAAAAGTTAATTTAAAGGCCAAACGAAATTTGCCTTAAGCCACCATCTGCTCCTGCTCAATGTACAATTGCTCCATCCAAGCAGGCAGCATTTCTGAACCTCCCACATAAAGATGGCATTGCTGCTGCTGTTCCTCCAAACCAAACTGCCCGGCATTCACCGAAGGGGTATCCTTCACCAGGGACTGAACCCATGACACATCAGGTTCGTCAAGAGTAGCTGCCATCGAGCCTCCAGCTGCTGCTGCATTGCTGCTATTGCTTCGAATGCCAAAAGAAGCAGACTTACGCAGCTTATTAAGCTCTTCACCTTGGATGCCCCAGTCTAATTTGCCATCAGGGGATGCCCAATCTGAAAGGTTCGAAGCCATCATAGCTGCTGATGGAGTTGGTGAAGAAAACCCAGAATGACGGTTCGCAGCACTTCGTTCAATGAAACTCTGGCTTTGTTTTGCCAAAGCAGCAGACCTTGAACTCAAAACTGCTGCTGCTGCTCCAGATGGATCAATCCCAAAAGTTGATGTCCTCGAAGGAGAGCAAGAGAAGTTGTTAGGATAGCTTGAGCGGAGCTGCTGGTTAATATTTGGGCGCATCTGAATAGATGTTGGAAACTGCAATTGGGAAGCAGTAGCATCCACTGAAAGTCCCTGCAATTGAGGCAAAATTGTGGGATCAAGAGATCCAAAAATATCTTCAAGGTTAGTAGGCTTCACTCCGAGCCTATTAAACTCCCCAGTTAGATCACCAGAGGCAGCAAAAGCTGGAGCAGTGGACAAACCATTATTCCATCTGGAAGGTGAGTAGAGACCAGATATCTCATCCACCAATTGCTGCCGTAGACGGTGACTATCAATCCCAAGTAACTCCATGTCTAACTCCACATCTCTTGCACTTAGCGTAGATTTCAATCTGCTGCCAGGATGCTGCAAAGTAGGAGGTATGATGTTAGACTGGCTTGGCCAACCAGCCATAGGAGATGAGGAGCCAGTGGGAGTCATAGGTGGAGTTGATGTAGGCAGAATCGTGACTGATGTAGAACCAAGGGCAAGCGGACTGATAGAACCCAAGTCCAGTGCTGAACCATTGGCTGAGTAAGATCGAGGTGAAAATACTGCTGAACCAGTTGAGGCATACAAGGGACGAAGCTCTTCCGGTTTGTGAGCAAAGAAACAAACCCTCCTTGTGCAGTTAGTTTCATCTTTGCAGAGACGTGTTCGATACTGGGCAGGGTGAAGCCAGCACTCAAAAATACCATGTGCATATTCACAGGCATCACCCTGCCTGCATGACCCCTTTCTAAACTCGGGGCATGGGACACAGCTGTAGTGGTATTTTCTTGGATCACGCCGCCTAGCATTCTCACCAGGGTGTACAAAGGGGCACTCAGTCCAATCATGTGAATATGCCCTTGAACAAGGCTTCACCTTAAACGTATACATTCTAAATTCATCAGTGCCATATATCCCGTTCTTGATATCTGGAAGAGTGAGATCAACAGGATACTCTTTCTTTTCTGCCCCATCTTTTGATGCTCTCGGGGTTGAAACTTCTTGCTGTTCTCGCACATCCATATCAATAGGAAACTGATCAGCCAAAACACAAGCTTTATCACTAGTGCTGCCACCCTTTAGCATGACCTCCAGCGCCTTTCTCCATGAATAAAAACTAGAACTGACAACCGGAGCAATCAAATCACCAGCATAATTTCCACTGGCATCCACAGTATTAGAATCAGCTGAGGCATCAAGCAAGAGCTTGACAACCACAAGAGAAGAAGCAGAACCACCTGCAGCAGCACAGTGAAGAGCAGTAGCCCCATCAGACCCACAACTCCTATTAACATCCACACGGCCTGTTCCCAAGATATAAGTCAATACATCCATACTCCCGAACAAGGCAGCAATCATAAGAGGTGTTCTCTCCTCAAAACACATCTTTTTCGAGCCGATTAGCCTACCATACCACAAGCCTGGCTCATCGACATCACAGCCTTGTTCTTCAATTGCTCTTTTAAAACCAATCAGATCATTAGAGGCACACAATTCGAGCAACAGTGAGAGATGATAGCAGAACCCATCTTGTTTTGGAAATTCATTCTCCATGACAAAACCAGTACGAGTTGGTTTCCTTTTTGACCCACTGCACATTGAAATATCGCTCTTCTAAATTCTCCTCCAACTCCCTCTTTTTCTACAAAATTTTAAAAGGAACAGGCATTCAGAAAACGATCTACCCAACATAAAAAAGATACGGGGTTATTCATTACAAGAAAAGGGTTTGCCTGAAGAGGATGAGAACACAAATCAACAGTATTTGTCCTTCATAAAATTGCAATAATGTAATAAAAAAACAAAGAAGTACCATAAATTTTGTTAAAAGCACGGAATTTGAAGATAAAATTTAAGCCTTTAAACAAGCAACAAGAAACAAGAATTTCAGAACTAAAATAAATATGTGAAACAGAAATCAGTTAGAAATCCTAACAGATTTAACTGCATCATCAAACACACCATGGTTCTGGGTCCTGATGTTAAAATTAACAATAGAAAGCAAACTAAAATTTTGTTTTAAGAATTCATAGTTCAAGTTTTTTAAAAACTCGAGGCCGAGCAACAAAATTCACAGCTCAAAGTTCCATTCCTCACATGCGTTTAGAAACCAACCTAACAAAACATCACCACTGAAAATCCCATCATCGGAACGAAATCAATCATTAAAAAACTCAAATAAACATTGAAAAGATCAGAAAGAACATACCTTTAAAAGCAGAAATGAAGGCACAAACAAAGGCTAAATCCCAGAGCTAGTGTGCTCAGGATTATTCCCTCCTTTTAACAACACAAAACCCACAAACTATAGAGGAAAAAAAAACAGAGACTTTGGCTTCTCTCTTTTAATGGTTTCATTTTCATTTCTATTTATTTACTTATTTTCTTGATCAAAAAGACGACCCTATGGAGCTACTTCAATGGCTCCTCCTATCAAGTCCTTGCCTTTTCTTTCTTCCTTTTCTTTTTAATGTTTTAAAGAATAAATTATATAACAAATTACAGTCAAAATTTAAAAAATTAACAGTATATTCCTATAATTTAAGATAATATTAGTTCATTTGGCACTATACAAATTTTAAACAGTGCAATATAATATGCGGTATAATTTATTTTTATATTTGAAATATATTTTAGTGAATTTTATATAAAATCTACTAATATTTCATAAGAGTTTAAAATTTCTGTTAGTTAATAGAGTATGTTTAAACTTTGATTTTTCTAATTATTATTTTAAACGGAATTTTTATTAAAAAAAAAAAGAACATAGCCATGCACAATTAATTTTTTAAAAGCTTACTTCTGAGTATGATTTTTAAAATCTAACACATTTTTTGTAATTTGTTCTTTTTAAACCTTTCTTTTCTTTTTTATACATTTCACAGGAAAAAGGTTTTTTCTCAAAATTCGTTGAAATTATTAATCGGGTTGTTAAATTAAATTTTTATTTAATCAAATATTAGAGCATTTATTCTGTTGAGTCCTCACTTGAATTCAATATAGCAAATCTAATTTAAAAAATTTAAAAATGAAAGCATGTATATTTTATATTTTAAATTTTTTTTTTGTTTCATATCATTTATTTAAATTTTAAAAATATTAATTTAGTTTTTTCTTCAAATTAAAAATACAATAAAATAAAAATTGAAGATGCAATAGCTCAAGAGCCTCAATTAGATAAAAATTAATTAAAAATTTAAATAAAAAAATACTTTTTATTGAAAACAAAGTATATGAAAATAAATAATAAACACCTCTCCCGTTTCACTTATGGTTCTCCTCCAACATTCATGTGTTTCAGTCTCTCTTTTTAATATTAATTCTTTGCTCTTACATAAGGTCTCTTATATTCGTTAGTCTATTTTATGGGTATTACTTTTATCCCCCTTCTATTAAAAAAAATTAATAATTATAAACCAAATTTAAATTTAAATGCAAATGAAATGCAAATGCGTAGAGAAACGAAATTTAAATTTGGAAAAGGGGCCACAGCAGCCTTAAATATCCAAACAAACCATCGTCAAGTAACGAGATACCACGTGTTGAGTAGGTCCCAGCAAAGATTCCGGAGTATCACGCTTCACGCGTTTTTGTCATCTGGCGGATGACGTGGACATAGCTGCACCGTCATCGTATTACCATTTTTCCAGTTGATTTTATTCGTTAGTGAGTCTTCGCTAACCTCACTAGCTGTTGTTTTTATGTAGAGAACAATCAATTCTTATGGCCGACAAATATTCGGCTGTGATTTGTGAGAAATGAACGGACGGTCGTATTACTATAGCTCTTGTGTTGGATATCTTTGCGCAATGCGCACTTAGAAACCATCGACGAATAGGAGCGTTCAATGTCGATGCTTTCCACAAAGCTCTGTCTGTCTAGTTTTAAATAAATTTTTATAATTTTTTTTTTATTAAAAACTGAAACTCATTAATTTACTGAAAATGAAATATGTTTCAGAAAATAGTCTTTTTCCCCATAAAAATAGATTTGTACAAATTTTGATACAGACTAAAGAAATTTAATTAATATTGTTAAAACTATAAATTTTTGCTATCGATCCCTGCCCTGTACTAAATATTAAGTGCACACAAGGTCCATTTGGTATTATATTTACCAAAAGTGGTTTTTTAAAAAAATTTATATATTTTTTTTGAGTTTTAAAAATTATTTTTGGATAGAAATAAATATTTTTTAGAAAAAATTATATTTACAAAGAATAGATTATAAAAAATTAAAAAAAATTAGCCAATTAAATTAAAAAAATTTAAAATTTATTTTTGAAATAGTTAGTAGTAATTTCAAATATTCCATAGATAGAAATAGAAATAAATGTGTAAAAGTATTATTAAATTAGTGAACAGCAATTTGTATTTTTTTAAGCTATCTAATTGATCAGTCTTTACTAGTTTCTTTTATTATTTTAGAAAATTTACACGTAACACTTACTTTTGAAAGATTTTTTTAATTTTACCAATAAAATTTATGTATCTTTATTCTAAGTTTTTGTATTTTTATTTTTACTGATTTTTTTTCAAATATTAGATTTTACTGTGTATTTAACACATTTTTCATTTAATTAAAACATAAAATAGTTATTTTTTACATTTTAAATATGGATTAAAAATTTTATTAACTTGCATGGTCACCATTTGTCTTTATGCATTTATTTATTTATTTTTAATCATTATTTAATTAACTTAATTAGTAAAAAAAATATGTGAACTTAAATTTAATTAACTTAATTATCAAAGTAAACTTTAGACAAACCTTAATTACGAAAAAATATGTAAATTTGTATTTAATTAATTTAATTAAGATTATTTACTTTGATAAACCTTGAGTAGATCTTTGGTAATTTTTAGTTGATAAATTGATTTGATGTTGAATAAACCTTAAATAAACATTGAATAAATTTTGGGTAAACCTTATATAACTTCAACTTTGATAATTTTTTTTATAAGCATTTAGTAAATTTTGAGTATAACTTAAATAAATCTTTAATAAATTTTTTATGACTTTAATTTTTATTAATTTTATAGTAAACTTCGGATAAATATTGGATAAATCTGGAGTAAATTTTGAATAAACCTTATGTAACTTCAACTTTTATTAATTTTGTGGTAAATTTTAAGTAAATTTCAAGTAAATCTCGGAATAAATCTTGGATAAGCCTTTTATAACTTTAATTTTTATTAATTTTTTGGTAAATATTGGGTAAATCTCAAGTAAAGTTCGGATAAATCTTGAGTATTTTTTAGATAAATTTTGATAAATCTTCAGTAAGCCTTGTGTAACTTCAACTTTCATTAATTTTCTTGTAAATATTGTGCATAACTTGAGTAAATTTTAAGTAAATCTTTGATAAATCTTGTGTAACTTTAATTTTATTAATTTTGTTGTAAATATTTTATATAACTTAAGTAAATATTGTGTAAATTTTTAATAAATTTTTTGTAAATATTGAGTAAATCTAATATAATTTCAACTTTCATTAAATTTTTTGTAAATATTAGGTAAATTTTGAATATAACTTGAATAAACTTTAAGTAAATATTTGATAAAACTTTTGTAACTTAAATTTTTATTAATTTTATAGTAAATTTTAGATAAATTTTGATTTTTGGTATTTTTAAAAAAAACTGTTTAGGTTGTATTTTGAAAAACAACTTTGAGGGACTGTATTTTATAAATGTTTTCCAATTTTTTACATTTTTATAAAATTTCCTATTATGTTTAGTTTACTTATATTGATATTCATAGGAAATCGGTGCCATAAATAATTAGTTATATATATATATATATATATATATATATATATATATAATTTCAAAAAAATACAGATATTCCAATAAAGTGATTTTAGCTCTATATAAATCCAAAAATATAATCATTATAGAAGCCATTTAAAAATTTCGTAATATGAACTATTAATTATATTTTATTGGGAATGTCTTATAAGATACAAAGAGTTAGTTTTGTGTTGTGTTTCCAGTAATACATTACGCTTATACTATAAATATAGATTTTATATAATAATGCAATCAACCTTTCTAAAACTGAGATTAAGCATCTCTTTTGTTTTCACTATTTTCCTTTTTGTTTAAATGAAAAATTACAATATTTTTTCCTTAAATTTTTATAATCGATTTATTGAGCTACTTAATTAAATGATTTTAATCATTAATTGAGAGTTTGTTTAACTGGGAAAAATGGACATGTGTTGACAATTTAGTGCATAGACAATTTATATTTTATTTTTTGATTCTATCAAATAAATAACTAATAAAATTAATAATATGACAAAACTCTAATTGACAGATACAATTACTTATTAAATAAATATGTAAAATCATATTAAAAAATATTTTGGGAAAATGAACACAAATATCCCATTTACTATCCAAGTTTGTATTTTTCCGTGCAATATAATTTTTTCCAAAACAATGACTTTTCCAAATCAAATTTTCACGTTCAATGCTCATCTCCTCTGATATTTTCTCATGTATTCTTCAATTGATCCTGCCTACCGAATATTAAGGATTTGATCATCTGTCACCGACACCTATAAAGAGAAAACTCTAATATACACATTGGATCTTCAAACCAATAAAGCTAATAAGCGACGTATAGCTCTGATGATTTTCGTTATGCTTTTAGATCTTCTAAGTGTTTAGCATAGCTATCTTTTCGAAAAAAGAATGACAGAGCTCTTAAAGTAGAAAGAGCAGTATAATCACTTAGAGCTATAAAATTATATGAATTATATCGGTTGCGGTATGAATTTAAAGAAAATGACATTTTAATGTTCTATATATCAAAGATATGAGAAAACCATAGAATATTGATTTTTTTTTTTTTTTTGTGACAAGAAACCAGAAAAGAGAGAAAGGTTATGAAAACAAAAGTATAAAATAGAAAAATTGTCCGCTAAAAAGAAGCATTCTCTTCTAATATAAGTAGCTCCAGTTGCATCTTCTAACATAAGGAAACCAACACCAAACTATAGTAAGTTACCCTAAATCCACAAAAATACATATGAGGGCTGCTAGATCTGCACTCAATCGGCAAGAATGGCTGGAATGCACTTGGAAAATAGGATGAACAAAAAGCTTGGGGTGAGAGGTGTTTTAACACCCCTTACCCTACTCTAAATTGGCAAAGTAAGTGGATATTATCCGCTTATATAATTTTTTTTTTACTATTTTCATTTCCGGCATTTCTTTTTTCCTTGCAAAAATATTTAAATGTCCAAATAAATAATATATACATACCAAAAACCATTATGTGACATTTTATAATAAGACATATTTACGATATTATTAATCTCCTAATATCTGCATTTCACACTCCAATATATATTTTACATAGTAGGAAATCGTTAACTTAATTACAAAGTTTGTTTTTATAAAATATACAAAAAATCACTTGGAACTCTAAACTACTTTGCATATGGATATCTTTCATTCTTCTGACGGCTACCTAAAATATATTAAGACTTTTAGACATGCACGAGGAAATCACTTGTGCTAAGCTACTAGCTTAATAGGATAAAAATTATACATACATTACATATACATGTGTTATACATGCCACAATAATAATACCAAAAGCCACAAATAATATTCCATATATATTTACAATTTTAAATACACTATGTGAATTTAATTTATAGGAATGCAAACTCATGCTTTTATTAATTTTATTCATAACGTTGTTTTTCTTTTTTCATATTATTTTTAGTCAAGTTTATATCACATGTGTTTGAACCTGTTAATAGAAATATATGAATTGTCATTATCAGCATTTTATAAGTATTGTTATTTCCGGTTTTTTATTTATTGTCATCACCAAATTTTTATTTAATTGTCATAACTGACCTTTTTCAATTTTATCATTTCCAGCTTTGTAATAATTTATTACGCGCGTTTTATTTTCCCTTTTTTGGCATACCAAACTATCCTCTATTATAGTTTAAAACTATGTATAGTTGGGCTTTGATATATTTTTGTTATTATTTCTAGATTATTTATATATATGAAATGCCCACGAGTACAAGTGAACTCAAAATTACCAACAATCAACCTATACAAATCATAACACATAAAGAATACCATAATACAAATTTCATACACATGACATATTCTGGCCTGGGCTTGTGCCCTAATTTCGGCCCATATCCACTAGGATTCATACTCCATAGTCTTCTAGGAATATTTGTCTTAGCTTTAATTTGAAATAAAAATCACTAAAATCTGAATTTTTACTAAAAGTTATGGACAAAATACCAAGTGGTGTTTCAACAATTATAGTTTAAAGTTATGTGTATTTGGGCTTCGACATATTTTTGTTATTATTTCTGGATTATTAATATATATATATATATATACACACACGCGTATGAATATAAAATGCCTATAAGTACAAGTGAACTCAAAATTACCAACAATCAATCTATACAAATCATGCCACATAAAGAATACCACAATACAAATTTCATACACATGGCATATTCTGGCTTGGGCTTATGCCACAATTTCGGTCCATATCCACTAGGATTCAGACTTTATAGTCTTGTAGGAATATTTGTCTTACTGTCTTAGCTTTAATTTGAAATAAAAATCACTAAAATCTGAATTTTTTACTAAAAGTTATGGATAAAATACTGAGTGGTATTTCAACAAGTTTTGCCCAATATTTTCATAGTAATCTTAGGTCCAAGATTTTGTAATTGATTTTTAACCTAGATACAAGCCAAATTTCAATTCATGTTCTTCATAACATTTTTAACACTATGTATTAGCTATCATTTCTAATTAGTTTCATATCAATATAATTAGCACAACCTAAGTTATGGTTAACTTTGCTAATGTTGTTCCAATGCAAGTGCAACATAACACTTATAGGATTTTTTGCAACTTAACGAATTTCATATCCTAGGTAATCAAGCTTATACTCAAAATTTCCATATCATATATACATTCATAAAACTCAACATTTCATACTAATTTACCACAAAATACTATTGACAAATATTTTTTACATATGGCATTTCAAGTCATATGCATAGCGTATATTTCACACAAATTAACAATTTATGGCATGCAAGATTTTTAGTCAAGAAGCACTTACATATACAGTCTCAAATCCTTATCCTTTTCTTCTTTTTCCTTTTCTTGCTAGATAGCCTATTCCTTACCTTTATCTATCTCTTGATGGTTACTTGTTTAGCCTTAACAAATAGAAAACAATATGTCACTAAATGACATATTCAATTATTGTTTATGCATGAACAATATGTTGTGCTTCTAATACTCATCTACCATTTTTCATAACTTTATTTTCTCCTATTTTTATCTTATTTGTGTTCATTTTAACCTAATGTCATTCCCTCCATTTAGGACAAATAAAACAGTCCCCTAACATTCAAGTCATTTTCCATAACATCCGCCATCTTCTAGTCACATAACCACCATCTAACAATTCTAATCATCTTACCCTCTAATTTCTTTTTATAGGGCAACCTCTTATTCAATTAGGTTATGTTTCTTAGTTTTCAAGACACAAAATCAACCTCCACAACCACCTAGACACAATTTCATCACTTCTCACATATAAACCAACACTTATCCATCATTCCAGTACATCACAATACAAGTTTACATAACTTCAAGCAAACCTTAGTCTACCGTTTCTAACCACATCAATCAACCATAAGAGGCTCAAATACATGTAAAAAAGTTGAATTTGAGATGAAGAAACTCACGTTGATAATTCTCCAAAAGTAGTCAAAATTCCCTCCAACTCCTCTTCCTTTTTCTCTTTTTTTCTTTTTTCTTTCTTTATCTCTTTCTCTAATTTATGGTGGAAACTCTTTACTTATTTGATTTCTCTCACTTGAACCCTTTTTTTTCCACTCTTTTTAGTAGCTTGAAGAAGCAAAAATGGAGGATTTGGGTTAGGGAAGGGATGGCTGTAAGAGGAAAGAAGAAGAGAAGATAATGACTTTAGTGATAAGTGAAGAATGCCTACCTAAAATTGAGTTTTATTCTCAAATTAAGATGTATGGATCCCACCATTTAACTTAATCTTTTTTCTCATTGGTTGATTTACTTAATTAATCTTAATTAAATTTTAATTATGGAAAATTATACTTTCACCAACCAATTCATTAATTCTTACACAATTTTCCCCTACAAATCCAAAAATACTGATTTTGTTCGTATAGTAAATTTTTATTTTTTTTTCAGTTCTTGTGCTAAACTTTTTAATTTCCAAAAAATAATATAACTACTTATTTTCCCTTACAATGTTAATTTTCTATTAGTCCAAATTTAGATTCTGACCAAACCGATGCACCCGCTTATGGCCACACGCAATCGGGATCTAAATTGTTGGACGTTACAGGTGTATTAGGAAGATAATCTGGATATTAGAGGGGGCAAAAACTTAGCGAAAACGAGGTGTGATGGGGAGAGAAATAGGGTTTGGGAGGCAATGGTTTCTTTGATATGTTAAGTACTGTACCATTTTTAAAAATATTTATAGAGAGTAAAAAATGAAAATGTCATCATTTAATTGAGATAGTTTTTAAAAAAATGCATGGTCAAAATGGCAAATATGCCCCTAAATTATTATAGTACGAGTTAGTCTTTAAACTATGACTCGATACAAATTATCTCATAAACTTTCAATTTGGGGCATATAAGTCTCTAAACTTTCTTATTGTTAGCATCGTAAACTTACTCTACCTGAGTTGACTCGGTTCCTCTAAAACGACATCATTTTGGTTTTTTTTTATATAAATCAAAATGACGTCATTTTAGTGTGATGTTGAAAAAAAAGGTCAAACAGGCAATTTTGCTCCTAAACTATATTATATAGTACAAATTAGCTCATAAACTATACGATTTAGTACAAATTATCTCCTATTTAATACAAAATGACGTTATTTTGAGAGGCAGAATTTAAAGATAAACAAGGCAAAATGATATCGAATAGGAGGAAAATTTTAAAAAAAAAAAATCAAAACACTGATAACTAAAATGACATTATTTTGAAATATAAGATTTATACATTTTATACTCCGAATTGAAATCTATAATAAAATTAAAGATATTTACGAAAATAAAAGATATTTTTTATTATAAATTAAATTGAATAATTATAAATTAAATAATATTATAATTAATATATAAAAATTATTTTTAATTTATATTAATATTATAAAAAATTAATTTTAATACAAATTAAATAATTATAATTAATTATTAAAATAAAAAATTATAATTATTAATTTTAATAAAAATTAAGTTAATTAGAATTTTATATTAATTATTAATTCAATTTATATAATTAATTTTATAAAAAATTTATATTAATTTATAATTAATATTATAAAAATTAATATAAAAATTAAATTTATAAATAACTTATAATTATTTAATTTAATTTATAATAAAAAAATGTCTTTTATTTTCATAAATATCTTTAATTCTATTATAGATTTCAATTTAGAGTGTTAAGTATATAAATTTTAGATTTTAAAACGACGTCATTTCAAATTATTAGTGTTTTAATTTTTTTAAAAAAATTTTTTCCTCTAAATCGACTTTATTTTGTTAAATAAAGGATTATTTGCACTAAGTCATATAATTGATGGCAAATTTGTCATTTTAGCTTTTTTTTATATCACACTAAAACAATATCGTTTTGATTTATCATTTTGATTTATTAAAAAAAACAAAAATGATATTGTTTTGAAAGAACCAAGTCAACTTGAATGGAATGAATTTGCGATACTAACAGTGAGAAAGTTTAGGAGTTTATATGCTCTGAGTTAAAAGTTTAAACAATAATTTACACTGAATCATAGTTTAAGAATTAAATAGTTTAGGAGCATATTTATCATTTTGACAAAAAATGCATTTTGGCGGTTTAACATATTTTAATGTTATAATAAATATTTTTTCTTTTATTTATTTAAATCATATTTTAGTTATTTATTTATTAGATAAAATGATTACAACCGTGCAACATACAAGCTAAATCTAGTGTGTGTATATATATATATATATTTTGAGAATTTATGCAAAATTTATTTTATGTAATAAATAAGTGTTTTCATGAACTTTTATTATTCTTCCATATATGATGATGTTACTTTTATTTTTAACAATATTTTTAATAAATAAAAGCATTAATAATAATATAAAATTGAACTGAGATGAATTAGTACATAACTCTTACAGTTTAACTAGAGGTTTCGAGTTTGAGCGTTAAGAATGCAGCTTCCTTAAAATTCTCGTGGAAGTGTTTTACCATTTTTCAAAATCAGCAAAATTAGTTTCAGCTCATTGATATGGTTTCGCAAAAATAAATAAATAACTAATGTAAATTTTATGAACTTTGTATTCTTAATTTGAGGCTTAATAATATAAAAATAAAAACTGTATATCAATAAGAGCAAACTGTGTTTAGATATACACACATTTGCCAAAATAGCAGATAGGTCTGAGAGGCTAGCAATCTCTATCTCGAATATTTGATAAAAGAAACGACCGTCCTAGCTAGAATCAGTTCCAAAATAGAACAAAAAACAGAGCAACCAATTACTGATTGTCTCATTGCTTTAGATTCTGCTACAAGAGGAGATCTATAGCCAATTCTTTCGGTGGAGTCAAAATTAAATAATAAAATATAAATATAAATATTTTAATAATAAACTTTAATATTATGTGTTCAAATTTTCATATTCTAGTAATATTGTATAATAGTTTTATCAGAAATATAATAAAAAATATTATTTTCAATGTAAGAAATCAAATATTCTATTTTTTTAATTATTATTTAAGAAAATGTTGAAAATTATATCGGTTTTATAAGATTATTAGTTGATGGATTATGAATTGAAATTAAAGAGAAATTCTTAAGTAGAATAGGTTTATCACGTTATTGGTAAACCAACTAAATCACAATGACATTTATATTTCACATCAATCAATGAGAATAAAACAATTAAATATATGTTATTGTACGATTATATTAATTTACAGATAACGTGATAAACCCGGTCTATCTAAAAATTTCTCAGAATTAGAAAAAATATTATCTATTCAGCGCAATGATATATATCTAATTATTAATGCACAAATAATATGTGGAACTTTGCTTAATCATATTAATAAGTTGTAATAAAATAGTTTGTTTTTATTAAAAAAAAAAAGGAAAAACATTAGTGAGTCAAATTATAATATATATATATATATATATATGAAAAAAATATTTCAATGGGTCAATTGATTCCACTCAATTACACATAAATCCGCCCTTGTCTATATATATGGTGATTTATTTTCTTCCCATGCATCTTTGGATCATTATTTTCTTTTTACTTATATATATATATATATATATATATATAAAACATCAATTAATTAATTAAGTTATATATATATATATATGAAGTTATGATTTAAATGTTTCACTACTTGTTGGAAAAATTGTGATTATGAGCTATTTTGAGAGAGAAATTCGGGTGGGTTCCATAACTCGATTTTTGGAGAAAAATCTTGATATGTATTCCTTGACATGAAAACTATGAATTAATGTATTTATATGCTCAAAATAAAGAACGTGTGAATAGAAATTGAAACTCAAAATAATCTTTTTACTAAGGAGATTTAAAGAATAAAAGTGAAAGTGAGAGTTGTCTCATATCACTAAAAATATAAAGTTGGACTTGTATTTATATAGTAAGATGCATTCTCATATGAGTAAGAAAATAATATGGAAGGTTCTCTCTTACGCGCTCAAGAGCAGGGGTTGCAAATCTGTGGTCCGACCGTGTGGATTGTTTTCCAGATTAGTCTCTTAAGTTCTTATCTTTTGGAATTTTATTTTCTGATTTTTGAAAGATTAAATTTACCATTATTTGAGAGTTACAAATATATTATTAACCACCTTTAAAGAAATTAATCTCATGTATCTTTGGCTTTTGTTGAATTGTTTTTGGTTGAGTTTTTTTTTTTTTGCTTTTATTGGAAAATCTTCTTCTTTCATTTTCTTTTTCTCCAAATGATAAAGAAAGTGATATATAATTATTTCGTTGTGAGTAGGTATTGTGTGTTCAACATTTACTTAATATCTGTTGTATTCTAGAAGACAGACGTAGTTATTTTAAACACCGATGATAGAAAATAAATTTGTATTAAGGACGTTATGTGAAATACAGATCTCAAATTTGTTCTTTTTTTCTTATCTTTTTATATAAATATTGAATTAACAATATTTCTAGTTTTCTAACCATAATAAAAAAAAATATATAATTAATTAATTGATGTTCAAATTCCAAACATAAAATAACAAAGACGATGAAAACGTCAAGGTTGAGAAAATTCCAAAAAAAAAAAGGGTACAAAGAAAGATAGAGAGCGATGAGTAGGAATGATGATTGAAACCTTCCACAATTAATATTATTTTCTTTCTTAGAAAAATTGCCATTTTATATTGTTCTAATCAAACTATGTATTTATCACCTTTGACCACAGTTGCCTATCATCGTCACCCCCCTCCATTTTATATATTATATATCCTTACTACACATTTATATTTTGTACAACCATAATATATTGATAACGGCATATCACTTAATCCATACATCTAGAGATCACTCCATCAACACTCAGGCAATTTGAAATAATTAGTGAGAAGTGTTTTGATTGATTTCTATATCAGTGGATCTGAACGATCTCGATCACATGGATAAAATATTTGCTCCAACTAAGTGGAAAGAGACTCGATACGACATAATCATTATGAGATTGATCATTTTATTTTCATACTCTGCGATTCTCGATCACATGAAATAAATCACCACTCCATCGAGGCAAGGAAGGATTCCAATACAACAAAATCACTAGTACGCAGATAGCTCATTTAATGAGTTAATGAGTAACAATTGAGTCACATTAAATGTACCTGTAACTAAGTATGGCGCGTGAAGGCTTGTGTGAACAATAAGTAAAACCATGTTCTGACAAAGTCAATTTAAAGCCACATTGAGAAATGGAATTACAAGGACTACCAAAATATTTGGGAAGGAAGAAGGTTATAAAAATTTAAATGACTAAATCATCAGACAGGTTAACTCCACAACTCTAACTTTATTACATTTATCTTTTATCTCTTTCTTTTTCTTCTATTGACTTAAACATGATAGTAGCTTTACCGTCATACCATTAACTTTGCCTTATTTCCATTTACATTTATTAATAAATAAAAATGAACTTAAGTAATATTGTAAAATCAATTATTCACAATGTTTTCATCTTTTTATATTAAACCAATCTCTCTCTAACCTATTGATAGATCAATATGTCATTACTCTCTCCAAACTGTTGTTCTAACTCCAATCCAATCATAACTGCCGAGCACTTGAAGCATAAACCAAAAATTCTGCAATCTCTCTGCTCATTAAATTCAGCAACCAGGATGTGGCCATAAAATCTATACGCTTGCACTTATCAATCATAACCCCAGCTTGTTCTTGGCCCCAATAGTTCAATTTTACTATTTGAAAACATTAATCCGACTATACTATTTAGAAATAATCTGAACCGATTTAATAAAAATAGATTCGATCAAAGTATTCAATTGCAGTCAGAGAGGAAAGAAATATGTGTACATGATTTTTTCTTTTTCCTGAAGAAATATATATTTTTTGAATAATAGAAATTAACATATAGATTAAATAAGTTGTTGAGGAAAGGAAGACTTGAGAACGTGGACGGGTTTAAATTATGACATCATCATTCCCATTGGTCTTGGGTTGGGCTTATTAAGAATTGGACACAACTCATACATTCTCTACATACTATAATATTTTTACACCATAATTCAAAAATTATCAAAAATATTTTTTTAGTAAGTCATATTTCTCAAAAATATGCTTTTATAAATTTTGTCATTCATAATATTTGTAATTTTTCTATTAATATTAGATTCTTTAAATGCATCATTTACTCTCATTAATCTTCTCATTAAAAAAAAATCATATTATATGTGATTTATAATTCTAACTTTATTATTTCACCAGATTTTATTTCCATATATCATATACTATATATACATAAAATACATTATATATACATTATATACAATATTATATATACATGAAATACAAATACCATATAATTCGCATATTTTTTTATATATTTAATAATTTAAGTAATAAAATTTAATACGTAAAATACATTATATATACATTATATTTACATAAAATCTGAGTTAAAATATATACATTAGATATACACAAAATATATTATATATACATAAAATATAAATATCATATAATTTGTATATATTTTTTATATACATTTAATAATTTGAGTAATATATTTATTAATTATAAATATATGTTAAATATATCTTTTAATAAAATTTAATAACTAATGAATTTGTTATTAAATTCTAAAAACTGGAAAAAGAAAAATGAATTAGTTAGATATAGGATGGAAAATTTATTAGCTACAGCTTAACTAGAAATCCAAAAATTAGAGAAAGAATGATAGATAAAATCATTTGAGTTATAAATATAATAGAACTCCCATTTTAGTCACAAGAGGTGAAAAATGTTATAAATTTTGAAGAATGAGTAAAAAGGTCTAAAAACTAAAGCAGTAAAAAAAAATTTATGATAAAAAAGAAGTATGTGGTGTACTTTCCACATCAAGAAATTAATGCTTATATAGAAGGGAAATGGACACATATATTACTTTTTGTATATGTAATATCATTTTCATATCACAATTCAAAAAATACCAAAAAAATAATTTAAAGAATTTAGAATTTTCAATTTACGCTTAACATATCCTTATTTGATGTTGTTTTCTTAAAATTAGGATCTCATTTGAAAATGATTAAATTTTTACATTAATTGCAACATTTTCCTTATTTTTCTTTTACTTTTTTCTCTATTCGCATTTTTTTCCATCAGTTGTTACATTCCAATCAAAATAAAATTCACACCCAATCATTACTAATAAACTATTTTAATATTAAAAAATATTGATCTAATTAGAAATTATGAATAATATATAAATTAAATCTATTCTTGTAAAAGTCATATAGTGACAAATATATTCAATTGTATTTATACTATATATTTTATAATCTATTTTATTCAAAATTATTCATATATTTAATTTAAAATTATTAAATATATATTCAGTATGAGTGAGTTTTATATGATTTATGTATTTTAAAAAGTACAAATATATATTTACTGTATATACATGTAAAGAATTCATTGGTATAAGTAAATGATATGAATAAGATATAAATATATAAAAAGTATATTTAGTATAAGTGAGCTATATATGATGTATATGTTTATTAAATATGCAAAATATTTATAATAAAAATAAAATATATGCAAAGTATATTTAATGTATATAAGTAACGAATATATTGATATAGGTGAAGTATATGAATAAGACGCAATAAATATTATATGTATATACATAAAAAAAAATATATGCATTATGTATACATAAAATATAAATACCATATATTCTGCATATATTTTTCTGCACATTTAATAATTTGAGTAATATATATATATAATAATTTTTTTAGTAAATTTTTTTAGTATATGTATAAAGTACATTCTTAATAATATGAATAAGAATTTCCAAAATAATATTAAAAAATAACAAAATTAATAACTTATAAAAGAAAAAAAAAAATTGTATACATGAAATCTAAGTAAAATTTTCCAAATTTTGAATATTTTTATTTTTTTTTCAAATACTAACTATCCGAAATAAGAAAGAAAAACATAATGAAAGCGTTGAAAAATGAAATGTGAAATTTGTTTTAATTAGTCTATCCCATAAAAAAGTATACAAATATTATTTAATACATTATAAGAGTATAAAAGTGCTAAACAAAATGAAAAAGTAAATAAATTTATCACATATAGAGTAACAAAGAGAAGAGAGTAAATAAGTTTAGCCCATATACAATAAGTGGTGTACTTTACACAAAATCAAAAGCGTCCTTCTCTCGACTCAACATTCAGAAGGGCCACTTCCCTTCTTACGGTGTTCTAACTTGTAAGCTTCCGATTAGAGTAGACGACCCCATAATTGTAAACAAACCTTGATTCTCATTAACATTAAATGGGTATTTATACAAAGAGTTTATAAGGAATTTACAAATGAAAAAAAAAAAAGAAAGAGAAAATGAAATTAATTTTTTCAATTAAATTCATGAAATATTATTTTTAAAAAATGATACAAGTGGAATACATGAAGTGTTATTTAATTAGTATATTAATCAAGTGGATTGGAAAATAATAAAGGCAGCACAGCATTGATACTTTTGAGTCGTTATGCTGCATCGTATAGGGGAAGGCCAAACTTAATTTCTCCACGATGTTCTTTATTTTGGAAATTTGTTGGCATCTCTTTCTCTTGTAGAAAAAGCGGAGAAATTTCTTAAACAAAATTAATGCGGAAATTCTATTCGGCATTACGGCTCAATTAATTAGCTTTCTAAATTTGGTTCCATAATTTGAAATTCCATTGCAAAAGTTATCTATTTTTCTTTCCTTCTCTTAGTAAATTGTTTAGTTTCAAAATTACATACTAATTTAGGACTCGTTTGGTTTAGCTGTTGAATGCACCTGTATGTTAACAAAATCTGTTGAGTTATTGCTATTAGAATATCAAATTACCAATAAAAGTATATTTATATAATATAAAATATATTTTTTATGATGTATAAATAAAAAATAAATAAAATGATTAATTTTATATAATTATTATTGTTGTTATTAATAAAATTTTCAAAAATTTATATTATATAATTTAATATATTTTTCTCTTATATAATATAAGAATGCATATTAAATGGTGTAATATGAATATTAGTTAGTGATAACAAATATTAAAATAAATAATATCATAATTTTTGAAAATGATAAATGTCTTTTTATTAGAAAAAGCCGCAACTATTTAAAAAAAGTTTTGAAATAAATTTTTTTTTGAAATAGCTGTTATTTGAGCCTAAAACAACTAATAACTGCTATTTGAAATATTTTATCAAACACCTTTAAAATTGTTGGGTATCAAACATCTAACAACTAGTTCAAAAAACTGAAACAAACACCCTCTTAGAAAGTGTTTGTAATTGTTGTTGAATGTATCAAAAGTAGTTTTTAATTTTTTTTTATTTAATTAACTTATATTTTTAATTTTTTATAAACTGTTTTTTTCAAATCTACTTTTAAAAAAACCATATATTTATCTATTTTTATCCAAAAACAGTTTTCAAAACTAAAAAAAATTAAAAATACAATTTTTTTTTTCTAAAAAAATGCCTTTAGTTTCTATTTGATCTAATGATAATGGTTAGCTATTAGTACTCAATAATGACTATTGATTATAAGGTTCAACAATTCATAATTAATTTGAATAACTTGATAGTTTAACATTTGAAAATTAATTCTTAAGTATAGTTGTACTATATTATTTATGCAATATATGTGCTAATTATTTGTCATAGTGCATGTTATAGAAAAGTTATTTGAGGTATTAAATTTCTAAAAGTTAGTTTTTAATATGAAAATTTAAGGTTTTTAGCTTTTTATAAGAAATATAAATTTTAGTTGAAATTCCTAAAGATGACCATTGAAATTTTCAAATGATATTTTTTGTTTTCTTTTTTTATTAAACACTCAACTATTGAATTTTTCAAAAAAATAAATAATTTTTTTTATCAAACACCTTTTTTTACTTTTAATTTATTATGCCACTGAAAATTGAAATATAAGGCTAAAAGCTCAACCCAACAGCTTTGGTCATAAAATTTAATTAATGTCGAATAAATTAAATTTTGTTGGTAAGTTCAACTTAAATGAATGAGTGAGAAGCTGTTATAAAAAAAAAATTGAAAAAAATAAATAAAGAGGTGCTAAAGTAAAGTAAATTGTTAAAATGGTGAAAGCCTGAACCCAACTAAATTAAAAGGAAGCTCTAACCGCTGGGTTTGGGCTTAGGATTGTGGACATTAGATAGGAAAAAGCAGATTTGTGCTGTGATTTGAGGCTAATATTTGCTCAAATGCACGGGAAAAATACAGACTAAAAAGGCAAATTACATAAATGTGAACCATGCAATATATTTATGTGAATAACCATTCAAAATTCGAAAAACTCAAGAATAGCAACAGGTGTGATTTTAGGCATGGCTTGCCATCTCAATTCAAATATCAAACAATTACTATATGCAATCCTGTATCCCGCAAACAGAGGAACAAAACCCGTTGAAACCATTTCATTCCGTAATTTTAGGCATGTGCTTGCTACATAAATGGTTTCTTATATATATAGAGTTCACTAGTAAGTGATAATTCAATAAATAAGAAAGGGGAAAACAAGCCAAATTTATATTTCAAATTCCATTTCCTATTTGGATGTATTATATGTTTATTATTTAATTATTGATGGGGATAAAAAGAAAAAGCATATCATGGTGTTTTCACAAGCTGCAATTACCAATACGTTATATGTAGGATATGTTTAAGGTATATGTGAGACTTATTATCTAATTTTTCTTTAATGTATGAATTTTAAAAAAATTATAAATTATATTTTTTAGAATAACAACAAATTTATTAAACATATAATCTTAATTTTTATATCTTGATAATAATGTTATACATTTTCAAAAAACTGATAAAATGTGATAAATGTTGTGTTTTTCAATTATATTCAATTACACAGTATATGCGAATTATATGATCAGCCTCACGGATCATCTCATCAACCTCCTCATCAGGGAGCTTCTCACCAAGATTTGTCATGACATGGCAGAGCTCAGCAGTAGAAATGAAATCATTCTGATCCTTGTCAAAGACCTGGCAAGCCTCTTTGAGCTCCTTCTAGGAATCAGTGTCCATCTTGCAGGCCATCAAATTAAGGAACTCTGGGAAATTAATGGTTCCATTACCATCAGCATCAACCTCATTTATCATGTCCTGAAATTTTGCTTCTGTTGGGTTTTGGCCTAGTGATCGCATTTACAGTCCCAAGTTCCTTGGTGGTGATGCAACCTGCAATTGGATCATAACAAAATGACTAATACGCACAGTATCCAACACAACATCCAAGCATAGCCTATGAAATTATTGGAAAACAAGACTTTATAACAAGTTAATAAATTATTAAATAAAAAGAAACTTTATAACAAGTTGTTGGAAAACAACACAACAATTGCGATAGTCAGCACGCTGACAATGCTTCCAGGGATGTTCATTGCTGCCATGAACGTGATAGTTATCACGCTCATGATGATGCTAGAACATTGGGATTGCTTGGTGCTGTCCCGAGCGTGATAGTCATCACACTCGCAATGACCTACGATCCTGTATGAATTTCAATTGTGCTGAAATTTTTTTTTCAAGTTAAACTCTATCTAAAACTACAAATTTAAGCTAAGCAATGATATAATTAATTATTCTAATCCTATTAGGAGTTTATAAACATATTTTAAACTATAAAAACATAACATATCAATATTCAGAAGAATTGTTAACCTTACTAGTTTTCAGTACTTTCAAAATATACATAAAGGCTGTTAAGATTGGAGATCACGTTCTATAAATGCTCTTTATAGCTTCATTGTATCTTAAAGGGAGAATAAATTTAGTTTTAGAAAAGTGACATCTTGATACACGTCTTAAAATCATTGATACTCAATATCTTCCAAAATCCACCCCATCAATCTAAAGGTGAATTTTGGCTTGTATTAATGGCTTCATTAAGGGACTTGACAACCAACATTATCAAGCTAGAACGATTCGATGGTAGAAATTTCATAAGATGGCAGAAATGAGTCCACTTTCTATCGGTAATAATTCAAGTTGCTTATGTCCTCAATACTACTAGGCCAGTTGAATAGGAGAATGAAACTGTGACTCAAACTCGAATGAGGCAAAAGTGGGACATAGATGATGAGATATGCCGGGGCTATATTCTCAATGCCATATGCGATTCTCATTTTGATATCTATCATCCAATTAAGACTACAAAGGAGCTGTGGGACAAACTTGAGATAAGGTATATGCAAGAAGATGCAACAAATAAGAAATTTTTGGTCTCTCATTTCACTAATTATAAAATGGATGATAATAGGCCAATAATTGATCAATTCTCTAAAATTGAAAGAATTCTTAATCACTTTACTTAATATAGTATGCATATGGATTTGTGCATAATTGTTTCATCTATTATTAATAAATTGCCCCTACTATGGAAAGAGTTTAAAAGAACTCTCATACATGAAAAATGTGAAATAACCCTTAATAAATTGGCTCACAAATTTTATGTGGAAGCTGAAATATGCGTATAGAAAAATATGAAGGAATCTGAAAGTCAGATATCCAAAGTGCATGTGATTGAGGAAGGAAAAACTCGAAATCCTTCAAACAAGCTTGGAAACAAAAGGCCAAATAATGACAATGGTCAACTGAAAAATAAGAAAAAGAAATACCAATATTTCTTTTGCAAGAAAGAAGGGCATTACAAGAATGAATGTCGATTCTTCAAAAAGAAGCTTGAAAAAAAAAGGCAACTGCCTCTTCTAATGCAACAAACAATGATCATCTAATTGCAATTATTTTAGAGGTTAACCTTATTGAAGATGAGATGGCCTAGTGGATTGATTCAAGAGTTACACGCCACATTTATAAGAACAAAAATTTCTTTAAAACCATAGAACCAGTTGCTGATGGCACTGTTCTTTACGTGGGGAATGCTTCAATTGTTCTTGTTAAAGGCATTTGTAATATGGAACTGAAATTCACTTCTGAGAAGGTTTTTATTTTGACTAATGTCTTCTATGTACCAGAATTAAGGAAGAATATTGCATCGAATAGCTTGCTGAATAAATATGGTTTTAGACTTGTATTTGAGGCCAACAAATTTATTCTATCAAAAGAGAAAATATTTGTAGGTAAGGGTTATCTTAGTGATGATCTTTTCAAATTGAATTGTATTACTCTTACTAATATCAATAAAAATGCTTCTAGTTCCACTTATATTGTTGATTCTTCTTTATGTTTATGATATAATCAACTTAGGCATGTCAACTTTAAAAGAATAACTAACATGATAAAATTGGACATTTTGTCATATCTTGATAAAAGTGCCTTAGGAAGAAATTACACAACTTGCATATTGACTAAAATAATAAGAAAATTGTTTCATAAGGTAGAAATATAACACCTCTTATTCTTTCGTATACACCGTCATATATTAGACTGATAAGTTGTATGAAGGTTTACAAAACCAAATACCAAAATATTTGTAAATAATATAACATTTTTTCTTTTAAGTAGAAGAAGATATAAAACAATAATATATGCAATCTAATTCTAAACACACTCTCTACTTATATTCTCCTGTATATGAGTATTTAAATTTTTTTTATTTACAACACTAATACTATAATAATAAAATACAAAAAAAAAAAGTCAACCCGTAACACACTCTCTACTTATATTCCCTTATATATGAGTATTTAAAATAAAATACAAAAGAAAATGTCAACCAGCTCAGAATGACTACCACTACTGCTTTGCTCTATATTATGGGGTCCACTATCAGTGACCTTATATTTACAATACTTATCACTTTATCTTTAACTTAAACCTGCACGAGAGAAAAATAAACTCTCGCGCTGAGTTATACAACTCAGTGGTACAGTAATTTATAATAGTAATCATTTATAGAAAATATCAAATATGAAATCTTTCATCAATATCATAAACTCATAAAAATCTCTTATCATGCTCATATATTAAATTATCATAGACTAATCACAGAGAAACGGGGAGTACATATTATTTCATGATCCCAGAAAACCCACTGAATCAAAGAAAACAATGTGAATAAAATATATCATACGGTCACAGGAAACATATCGAACAGAATATATATATCGTACGATCACAGAAAATCTACCGGATCATAAAGTATAATATATGACCACAGAAAATATACCGGACCAACAACCTTATTGACATGTCAATAACTCCATCAATTGTTGTTTATGCTAATATATGGGCTAAAATATCAAGTTCTTGTCAAATATAAATTTCCATAATATTTCAAACTATTTTATAATTCAAGTAAACAAAACACAAAAATATTTATCATAAATAATTATTTTCCAATTTCAAATGCATTATCTAAACTCATTTAAATCAAAATTTTAATAAAATCATATTTTAAACATTTAATGGCTAAAATTATAAATTACTATATAGACCTCAACTTTTACGTGTCGATATCTGCCGGCTTTTTTTTCTGATCTGCCTTTGGTGCCGGTATCGTAAATGTGCTTGAACAACAATAATTTCTGATTACCTACAAAGTCATCTTTATCATATATTTTGTTGAAAATAAAACTCTTCAACACTTCCCGCTCTCTTATATATCCAAATTTCATATCGATATTATTTTCTCTTGTTATACGCATTTTCAATATTATTTTTTTTATTTTTGTAAACATTTTATTTTCCTTATTCTTCGTCCTCCATACTATTTTTTCTCTTTCTACTTTCATTTTTCTTTTTTTTTCCAAATAATCCATTTTTTCACTCAAAAATTCCTATTAATTCAATAAATGTTTTAAAAATTTCAGATAAATTCCTATGATCTCTTTAACCCATTTTTTTTGTATTTTCCATCACCAATTTCACTAAAATAATATTCAATAATTTCTAATAAATTTTTCAATAATTAGGCCAAAAATCCAAAAAATCACCAAAAATTCTATTAAATATTTTATTCATTCCAAAAATTATCTTCCACTTCCAAACACTCAATTTAACTCCATTTTCATCATTTTATGGCACAAATCCTTCAAAATAATTTTTCAAAAATTTGGCCATAATTATGGAAAATTTCTAAAAATTCCACAAAAATATTTTCATCAATTTTTCACCATATCCATCTTCCTCAAGTCTCATTCTTCTCATTGTCTATTTTTATTTAATTTTTCCATAATTTTTCTTCAAAACCTTAATTCCTTTTTTTTACAAATTCTACATCAAACACACCACCAAAATAAAATTTATTCAAAACAATCATTCAAATCAACTTAAATCAATGAAAATTTAAAAGAAAAGTGAAGAAAATCTCACCTCAAACTTTTTTGAAATTTTTGACCTATATTTGATTTTCCTCAAAATATATTTTCTTTACTACTACTTAATTCCTTATACTTCTTTAGGCTTGAATTATGGTAATTTGTGAGAGAAAATTGAAAGAAATTAAGGAAAATGGCTTGTTGGTTGTGCAAAGGAAAAGGAGAAGAAAATGATAAGATTTTTATTTTTTTTATGATGAATTGTTGATTTTTTTGGCCTTTTTTTTATTTTTTATAGTTGATTAGTACTTAATTAATTTTAATTAAGCTTAATTCTTGCTCCTATTGGTAAATTAAAATTAATCAAAAAGATATTTTCGATTTTATCCAAAGTAAACTTTGACTTTAGACTTTTTCCACCAACTTTCCAAAATTTTCAATTTAGTACTTGAGCAAATTTATTTTCTTAAATTTCATATCTCAAATAACCTTATCTCCTCAAATTGAACATACCAATATTCTCAGAAAAATTTTCTCTTTGGAATGATTTTTTCGATTTTGTAAAATGACCACCAATGCAAAAATTATGTTTTTGCGGTTTAGTCGTTTTTTTAAATAATGTTTGTAAAAATTCATGTGAAATTCAATTTCTAAATTATCAGTTTTAAAAATCTTAGAATTCAATTGTAATAATCTTTGCATCATTGCGAAAGTAAACGCATATCTCTAACTCTCAATCGGTATATCGAACTGTAAATCTACACTGAGAATATTATTTTTGAAAATTGGAGCCCTCAACATCAAAATATCTCCACATAACTTCACCTATGACCTTAAAATATTTCCTATTATGGTATGTTTAACTCGAATTCTCGCTGCCGGGTGAAAATCCTGTATTCTCGGTCCAGTCCGTTGCCTTGATTTACGTGCATGACACGAAATCGCAACATTTCATCAAATCAACTCAATATTCATAATAAGCATCATATTATCATATTAAATTAGATTTTTTACACTCATATATTCATATTTAGACTCTAATTGGTATGTCTCCGTACTACAGTACAAACAACATTAATACACGTATACGTTCAGGTCTATATTGTAGACGTGACAAGAAAGAACAACAAAATTGTTGGAACTTATACATAGTGATATGGGTGATTTGCATGCAACTCCAACCATAGGAAATAATAAATATTATGTGACTTTTATCGATAACTATAGTACATATTGTTATGTCTATTTTTCGCATTCAAAAGATGAAGTCATAAATTGTTTTATTATGTATAAAATTGAAGTTGAATTGGATTATGAGCTCTATATCAAAAGGTTAAAGTCAGATATAGGGGAAAAGTACTATGATCCAAAGTACTTTAAAAGCACATGAATTGTGCATAAGATTATTGTCCCCTACACACCACAACAAAATGGTGTAGCTGAACGCAAGAATCGTGGTCTGATGGAAATGGTTAATGCAATGATGTCTAATTCAAGCCTTAATCAAGGCTATTATAGGGAGGCAATGCTAACAGCTTACCATATCCTAAATTGAGTTCCTAGTAAAAGGAGTAATACAACTTCTTATGAGTTTTGGAACAAAAGGAAGCCTAACCTGAACTATTTAAGAGTTTGGGGTTGTAGGGCAATTGTGAAAGTATCGGAACCCAAAAAAAAGAAATTGGATGAAAGGGGTGTGGAGTGTATTTTCCTTAGATATGCATAAAATTCTATAGCTTATAAGTTCATTGTTATTAAGCCTAATGATTCAATATCAATAAACACGGTTATTGAATAAAGGGATTTTGTCTTTGATGAAAATAAATTCAATCCAGCTTTAAAACCAACTTCAAAACATAAAGATAGTTCATACCTTGAAAAAGAGAAATATATCATTAATAATGATGATGAGGAAGTCACTGAAATTTGAAAGAGTAAAAGAGCTCGGAAAGCAAAAGATTTTGATGATGATTTTTAAATGTTTCTTGTAGAAGGAATAAGAGAATCAATAGTTAGCTAAATATCTTATTGCTATAATACAGAAATAGACCCTCAAACATATGAGGAAACAATAAAATCCCGTGATGCTACATTCTGGAAAGAAGCTATAAATGATGAAATGGATTCCATAATTGGAAACAATACATGGGAATTAGTGGATCTTCCACTTAGTTGCAAGCCAATTGGTAGCAAATGGATCTTTAAAACTAAGAGAAAGGTTGATGGATCTTTGGACAAACGGAAAGTGAGATTGGTTGCATAAGATCTTACACAAAAATGTGGTACTGATTATTTTGATACATATGCACCATTACCAAGGATTGCAACAATCTGAGTGCTAATAGCACTTATAGCTATATATAAGCTGGAAATTCGCCAAATGGATATCAAGACTGCATTCTTGAATGGTGAACTTGATAAAAAGGTTTATATGAAACAACCCAATGGTTTGTCATGCCTGGACAAGAACACAAAGTGTGTAGACTTGTGAAATCCCTATAAGGATTAAAATAAGTACCTAAACATTGGCATCAAAAGTTTGACTAGGTTGTGTTTGCTAATGGATTCAAAATTCATGAATCAGATAAGTGTGTTTATAGTAAGTTCAATAATGACAATAAAGGTGTCATTATTTGTCTATATTTGGATGACATATTGATCTTTAGAACTGATTTTAAAGTAGTTCAAGTAACCAAAGAATTTCTATCCAACAATTTTGCTATGAAAGATATGGGTAAGACAAAAGTCATCCTTGGCATACGGATAATGAGAGATGTTGAAAGTATATCACTTTCACAGTCTCATTATATTGAGACTGTTCTCAAATGGTTCAATCATTATGATTGCAATCCTGCCTCTACACCGCTTGATCAAAGCTTGAAATTGTCCAAAAATGAGGGCAATCCGGTATCATAACTTGAATATGCCAAGTTGATAGGACATCGAATGTATGTAATGACATACACTAGACCGAATATAGTATTTGCTTTTGGAAAGATGAGTAGATACATAAGTAATCCAAGTGATATGCATTGGTATGCAATTAGAAGAATTCTACAATACCTTAAGAAAACTATGGATTGTAGTAAGTTATGATAGTTATCCATCAGTAATGGAAGGGTACTCAGATGCAAGTTGGATCACTGATAGAGAGGATTATGCTTCTACAAGTAGGTGAATCTTTATGCTTAGTAGTGGTGCGGTTTCTTGGGCTTCTAAGAAATAAACTTGAATAGCTGATACCACAATGGCAGCTGAGTTCATAGCTTTGGTTTCAGCAGCTAAAGAAGCTGAATGACTTAGAAATATGCTTCATGATATACCTTTGTGGCCAAAGCCAATTGCACCTATATCTATCCATTGTGATAGTGAAGCTACATTAGTTAGAGCTTACAATAATGTCTATAATGACAAATCTAGACATGTTGGACAAAGACATGGTCAAGTAAGAGATTTAATCTTGAATGGAGTGATCACAAATGATTTTGTAATTAGCTTAAAATTTGGTATATCCCTTAACTAAAGGATTGCCAAAAGACTTAGTGAATAAAACATCAAGGGGGATGAGTCTCAAGTCTACTGAATTTAAATCACCAATGATGGAAAATCAACTTAACGCATGATACAACATCAAATCTTAAGTTCAATGAGCAAAGTACATTATTAGTATGGTTTACAAGCACTTAATAGTTGTTTATGTCCTCCCAAGGTAAAATAGTGCTTGGTACTCATATTGTATAGTTATTTGAGGTTGAGAATTGATCTCTTAATAGACCTAAAAATAATATTTTGTTCAGGTTACATGCTTAGTACGAGGGTATGAAAAGGTCTATCTATATGGATGCAAAGTGTGGCCGCTTCAATGAGTTCAGAGGCTTAGCCCTTAAGCATTCATAAAAGATACATAGACACAAGGTCTCAAAAAAAGCGTCATTTGTTATGCAACCAAAAGTTTAATGTTTATAAGCGTAGAGTTTTGTTCTGCTTATCAAATAGAATATATGGTTCAAAGCTTATCTACCATTGTATTATGATATGTTGTAATGAGATTCTACTATACGGTGGTTCAAATCGCAATATACCATTTTTTATACATATAATATGTAAGTATTGAAATTTATCTATATTTTTTTGGTTAATTTTGAAAATGGAAGGAGAATGTTGGAGATTGCTTGGTACTGTCATAAGCATGATGGTCATCATGCTCGCGACAACCTGCGATCCTGCAACAATTTTAGTTGTGATGAAATTCTTTTTTCAAGTTGGACTCTATCTAAAACCACGAATTTAAGCTAGAAAATGATATATTTAATTATTCTAATCCTATTAGGAGTCTATAAACGTATTTTAAGCTATAAAAACACAACAGATCAGTATTCAAAGGAATCATGAACTTTACTAGTTTTCAGTACTTTCAAAATATACACAAAAGCTGCTAAGATTGGAAATCATGTTCTATAAGTGCTCTTTATAGCTTCATTGTATCCTAAAGAGATAATTAATTCATATTTAGGAAAGTGACATCTTGATATACGTCTTGAAGTCGTTAATACTCAATATCTTCTGGAATTCCTCCTAACAAAGAATTCCCAATCTCATGAAGGAATATTCTCTTTTATTCCATTACCATCTTAGTTATGATTTGAATGAAGGAGTCCCTTTGCCGTTATTTATTAAAGACAAAAGCCAAAGATAGAATTATAAATAGGGGATGGACATGCAATAATGTGTCCACCTCATTTCATGTATATTTTATTATTGTCAAAATTTTGATATCTTTTTGCAGCAAGCAGTTCATCCATTAGTTACAAG